>PVHX01003578.1:0-34736 GCA_004024805.1 Geosciurus inauris
GCATGTCTGTAATCCCTGCACTTTGGGAGGCTGAGACAGGAGAATCGCGAGTTCAAAGCCAGCCTCAGCAACGGCGAGGCGCTAAGCAACTCAGTGAGACCCTGTCTCTACATAAAACACAAAATAGGGCTGGGGATGTGGCTCAGTGGTTCAGTGCCCCTGAGTTCAATCCCTGGTACCAAAAAAAAAAAAAAAAGAAATATTTCAGGTTAAGTTTGAAGAGAGGACAAAGAGTTGGAGCTCTAAGTAATTGGTAAAGCGTTTGCCTATCTTCCTGTGTGAAGTCCCAAGTTAGATCCCTAGCACTCCATTAAAAAAAAAAAAAAATTAAAGATAACTTTTTGAAATGTAAAAGAAAAAAGAAAAGATAGTCATGCTATTAATATGGACCAATGCAAAAGCATTAAACTTTCAAGGGATGCTTTTTAATAATAGCTATTACATCTACAACAAAAATATAACTGATGTATCATAACTATTCTAATTATGAAATGCATAATCACTAGAGAATATAAGGCAAAGACAAATAAAGCTTTAGTGCAAGCTCTTATAAAAAGAGGGGGACACAAAAATAATTTAAGATGCAGAAGAGTGTTTTCAAATATTTCTGATTGGGACCCACTGTAAAAGACATATTTTAGATTATGACTCTAACCACAGATTGTTAGATATAACTGAAACAAAGATTCCAGAAAATCTTAGTATGATTAATATACTTTGATGATTTTCTACTTATTTTACTCCATTAACAATTATATATATTTAGTGAAAACCCAAGAAGTTGATTTTATGACATAATATGTATGACTCAGTTTGAAAAACATTGATATAACAAAACTCATCTATTATTTGGCATGTAATTAAATCTATACTTAGACTTTGTTTTCTTTTCAAGTACCCTTAAAACTTACAGAAACAGAGCCGGGCGCGGTGGCTCAAGCCTGTAATCCCAGCACTCAGGGAGGCTGAGACAGGAGAATCGCGAGTTCAAAGCCAGCCTCAGCAATGGCGAGGTGCTAAGCAACTCAGTGAGACCCTGTCTCTACATAAAAAACACAAAATAGGGCTGGGGATGTAGCTCAGTGGTCGAGTGCCCCTGAGTTCAATCCCCAGTACCAAAAAAAAAAAAAAAAAAAAAAACCTTACAGAAACAGTAGTATTACACAACAAAGAGAATCTCAATAAATTCCCCAAAGACCACATTATCTGGTCTCAAAACAGTCAAACAACAAGTGAATGTTAATAAAAACATGTAAGCCAAATTTCAGTCACTTGCAAATTTAAAAAAAGGGGGGAAAACATAGAAACTACTTCTAAATAACTTTTGAGTCAAAAAGAAGAAAGCAACAAAAACATCAAAATCTAGGACATATTATATTTATGTCACAACACTTAAGAATTAAAATAGGCTGGGGTTGTGGCTCAGTGGTAGAGTGCTTGCCTCGCATGTCTGAGACACTGGTTTCGATCCTCAGCACCACATAGAAATAAATAAAGAAAGAAAGAAAGAAAGGAAGGTAGATTAAAAAAAAAGGAATGCTTTAATTTGGGGCTAGGGTTGTGGCTCGAGCGCTGGCTGTGTGAGGCGCTGGCTGTGTGAGGCACTGGGTTTGATCCTCAGCACCACATTTAAAAAAAAAAGGAATTAAAATAGTATGGTAAACTAATATAAGATTAGAGAAATAGATTAATGGCCCACAAGATACAAACATACAGAGAAAATGAGACTGTGATGATAGTATTTTAAGGTAAGGAAAATAATTTTTCTGTGGGACGTGGTGGTGCACTCCTATAATCACAGTGACTCGAGAGGCTGAGGCAGCAATTTGGTTGAGACCCTGTCTTAAAATAGAAAATAAATAGGTCTAGGATGTAGCTCAGTGGTAGGGCACCCCTGGATTCAAGAGCCAGTACCAAGGGAGAAAAATGGACTTTTCATCAAATGCTTCTGGGACAACTGACTAGAAACCAGTGAAAGAAGAAGAAAAGTATACCACCCTTTCTTTAGCCCTTTAAACAAAATGAGTGAGATTTAAAGTCAAAAACCAAGGAGAATGAGATACCAAATCACACCCTTCATGTTGGCTATTATCAAAAACAGAAAATAGCTAGAGATGTACTCTAGTGGCAGAGTGCATGCTTAACATGTATAAATTCTGAATTCAATCCCCAGCACAGAGACACCATAAAAACCCAACAACAAAAACACCAAACCCCAAATAACCCTATTGATATCAACAATTGTTGGCAAAGATGTTATGTGGAGAAAAGGAAAACCTATGCACTATGGACAGGAATGTTAAATGGTGCAGCCACACTATGGAACAGTATGGTGGTTCCTCAAAAACTTAAAAATAGAATTACCACATTATCCAGCAGTTCTACTTCTAGATATATACTCAAAAGAATAGAAAGCAGAGTATTGAAGAGATACTTGTATATCCATATTTACAGCAATACAATTTGTAATAGCCAAGAAGTGGAAGCAACTCAAGTGTCCACTGATAAATAGATAAACACAACATCTTTCACAAACGTGCCACACACAGAAGGATATTATTTAGCCCTAAAAAGGAAGGAAATTCTGAAATATTCCATAAATAACAGGGATGAATCCTAAGGACAATATGCTAAGTGAAACAAGATAGTCAATAAGACCAATAGTGTATGATTCCACTTTAATGAGGTAACTAGAGTAGATAAATTCATAAAGACAGAAAATACAATGTGGTTTCAGAGACAGGGGAAACAGAATAGGGAGCAGCTGTTGAACAGGTATAGAGTTTCAGTTTTGCAAGATGAAGAGCTCTAGAAATTGCCTACCAAACAACATGAATGTACCTGACGGAATATACTGTACACTGAACTGTACACTTAAAAATGGCTACAATGGGGGCTGGGATTGTAGCTCAGCGGTAGAGCGCTCGCCTCGCATGCGTGAGGCCCTGGGTTCGATCCTCAGCACCACATACAAAGCAATAAAATAAAGACATTGTGTCCATCTACACTAAAAAAAATGTAAAAAAAAAAAAAAAAAAGATGGCTACAATGGTGATTTTTAACCTTATGTGCATTTCTCCATAATAAAATTTTAAAACAACACAATCCTGCTATATGGGCTAATATATTTATAATATGGAAATGCCTGTCTGATCAGAACTCAAAACCCAGACGGCTTAAAGGATGAACAAATTGATTTTAATACAAAATATAAAATTTGCTATGCTCTATAGCTACTTGAAGGGCTGAGGCAGGGTGACTGCAAATTTGAAGCCAACTTGGGCAACTTGGAGGGACCCATTCTTAAAAATGAAAAAAGACTGGAGGTATAGCTCAGTGGTAAAGTACCCCTGAGTTCAATCCGTAGTACCAGAACAAAACAAAATGAAGAAAAGTGAAGCTTTTCTGTAGTAAATAGGATATTACAGTTCTAATGTTTGTGTCCTCCCTAAAAATTGGTATGTTGAAATCCTAACCCTCAAGGTATTTGGAGGTAAGGTCTTTGGGAGGTGACTAAATTATAGAGGCAGAGCCCTCATGAATGTTATTAATGATCTATAAAAGAGGCCAAAGAGATCCCTTGCTCATACAGGTATGTGAGTTACAAAGAAAAGACTGCCCTCTAGGAGTGGTCCCTCACCAAATACTGAATGTGCTGATGTCCTGATTGATGTAAGAATTGAATTTCAGTTGCTTGTAAACTATCTCCAAGTCACTGGGATTATAAGGCATGCAGCACCATACTTGGATATAGCTTTTTTTTTTTGGTACTGAAAAAACTGAACAAAACCAAAATGACTAATGGACATCAAAAGGGATCTATAAGAAAGTACATCTGGGGCTGGGATTGTAGCTCAGCGGTAGAGCGCTTGCCTTGCATGCGTGAGGCCCTGGGTTCGATCCTCAGCACCACATACAAAACAATAAAATAAAGACATTGTGTCCATCTACAACTAAAAAAAAAAAAAAAAAAAAAAAAAAAAAAATTTAAAAAAAAAAGAAAAAAAAGAAAGTACATCTGTATAAGATACTCTGTACTCATTAACAAACTGAGGTATAGCATATTTTATATTTTATGTATAGACAGGGTCTCATTGAGTTAGTTAGGGCCTCGCTAAATTGTTGAGGCTGGCTTTGAACTCACAATCCTCATGCCTTGACCTCCTGAGCCACTGGGATTATAGGTGTGTACCACCACACCCAGCAAGTATAGCATACTGTAATATGGAATGACATGGAAAGTATAAAACAAATCCTTTTAATTAACAGCAAGTTGCATTACAATATGGATGTTATACAATACTATTTTTGCTTAAAGCCAAAAGGAAAACCTGACCCACATATACAAAGGGGAAAAAATCAAAAGAATGAACATCAGAACCAAAGATCACAGATCATTATACAATGTTGTCTCGTGTAACTTTTTATATAACATTTTGATATAAAAAATAGCTAATTATATGAATTAAGAGGTAAAAAAGGAAAACAATGTACATTTAAAAGGCACTTAAGGAGATAGTATTTAGAGTGCTTGCCTTAGTATGCACGAGGCCGTATTTGATCTGTAGCACCACAATAAATAAATAAAATGCACTGAAGATTTATACTACATACGAGTACTTATTGTAGTTACTTATTGGCTACAAAATTGTGAAGCTAAAACAATACATTCAGCTTTATCATTCAAAGGATCAAACCATCTTACAGGATAACAGAAAACTCCTAAGCGAAGCCAGGCAAAGAGGAATGAAGTTCAAAAATTGATGTTTTACCCAAGATCCACAATCTGTATGTGTCAGAGCAATGCTTTCTGGAAGCCTTTTTAATAAAAGGTATTTAAAAAATAGCTCTCAATTATTAACAATTTCCAATATGACATCCATTTCAAAGTGAGGACTTTATCTAATTTATCTAATTTAGAGGACTGAATCTAATTCACCAAGAAAACAAATTCCCAAGCATATACTTTAACTTTGCTCTACTCCAATCTCAAAAAATGACTGATGAACCCATCTAATTTTATCTCCTTCAATTTTTCCTCCTAGTTAAAATGTATCTTAATTCCTCTGCAAAGTTAAACTGTCCAACTGAGCTTTAGTTCTCAAGCCTTTGATGCATCTCCTCAGATACCTCCTTCCCTTTGTCCTTTTTCTCTCTACTAGCATTTTCCTCTTGACTAACACATCTCTTCACGATAGGGCATTCCTATCAAGCTGTTACTCCCCTTCCTTTCTTGAAAGAAGAGTCTTCATATCATCATTCTCATGAAACTGTTAAAAGTCAACAGCAGCTTTTCATTTCCAAGAAAGGGGGTCTCTGAGGCTCTCTATCCAACTTGATCTCTCTACAGCATTTCTACTCATTATATTCCAAACCAGTAACATTTTTTTCTTTTATGACTTCCAGGATACCTAATATATGACTATTCTAGTCATCCCTTTTACCTTTCATAGGTTTTCCTGCTTTGGCCATCCAGTGTTAATGTTTCTTACTGTACACTCTGCTGGGGATGTCATTTGTTAACTATAATAATGACTCTCAAGTTGATTTCCTCAGATTCAGATCATTCTCTTAACTTCAAACTCTACTTTGGTACGGAAATATAACAAGTAACATCGTTCAGTGTATTTTAGTATCTTTCCCCTAAATGTACCTAATTCAGTTGGGAGTGTCAATTAATCAGCTGTCCAAGCATGGACATTTACCTTTAAATTATCCACATTCAACTGATCACCAAATACATGTCTTACTCTCCTAAAATTTCTCCTCTGTCATCCTTATTGTCAATTCCCTATATTAAGGTTTTAATTAATATAATAGCTTAATTAATGTTCTTTTCATGCAGAAATGTTCTACGGTATATAACAAATAAGGTCCATTCCACTTTGCACAGCATATAAAGGTCCCTTACAACCAAGCAGTTTCTATCTCTTTAGCTTCATTTACACTAAAACCTTGCCTTTCACAAGTAACAATCGTTTCTCATCCTCTATACATACACAATACAATCTTCAAAGCACCACTTATTTCTAACCTTTTCATCACTTGTTCACCCAATAATGATTACACTGTTTACAGTCTACTCCAAATGTCATCTCCTTGTGACTTTTCATAATCCTTCCCAGATGCCAGGTGTGGTAGCACACATCTGTAATCCCAGCAGTTTGGGAGGCTGAGGCAGGAGGATCACAAGTTCAAAGCCAGCCTCAGCAATTTAGTGAGGCCCCAAGCAATACAGCAAAACTCTGTCTCTAAATAAAATATAAAAACCTCAGTACCAGAAAAAAAAAAAAAAAGCTGTGGTTAAGTGCTCCTGAGCTCAATCCTCAGGACCAAAAAAAGAAAGAAATCATAATCCTTCCTATGAAGACTGGGGAATTTAATCATCTGTAAATAGACAGTGATTCTACCTTGCTTTAATGTTTTAATATTTTAATATTCTCTATTATGTGACTTATCACACTGTATATATTTACACATCCTTTCCTCTTGCTGCTCCTTGAAGATGATGCTTTACTTATATTTTTCTTCTTTACACATAAAACAAAGCTCCCCCTTCACTTATCTTCCATTATTTCAATACTTCTAAAACCTCTGTGTGCTCAAGTCAAAGAAAAAGGAGAAAGGATGTGTAAGTAATAATCACTGAAATCTTTGAGCACTGTGAGAATAAAATAAATTGAGGGACTAGGGGAATAGTTTAGTGATAGCATGAGCTAGCATTAGGATGCACAAGGTCCTAGGTTTGCTCTTCAGCACTACCCAAAAAACACAACAAAACTTTGGTCAACAGGTTAAGTGTATACCTCTCATTTAGATGAGCATTGGGGAGCCTATTCTGTGCCAAAAACAGTTTTCAAGTATCCATACCTACAGAATGATTGTTGGGGGCTGATTCAAGGTCATAAAAAGGAGAAATACTTACTAATATTATCCTCTCATAATGTAAAAATTTTTACTTAAACACATTTACTGAGGGTTTAATATATTAGTTACCATTCTGAGCAATGAGGATGATCAAGTGAACTACATAAAATCTCTGCTTTCATGGGGTTTATATTCTAACAAGGAAAACACATACATAATGTAATGCTAAGTAGTGATAGTGATAAACATTATGAAGACACATACAGCAGAGTAAAGCTGGGGCAGGGGACAGGGGAGGAGTTGTTATTTCAAACACAGTGGTGAGGGAAGGCCTTCTAAAACAGACATTTCACTAATGTGAATGAAGGAGCTGAGTCATGTACAAATATCAGTGGAAAGGGTCTTCTAAGCAGAACAAAGAATAAATGGAATGAAGCAAAGATGAGACCATGCTTGGCATATTGAAGAAACAATGTGGCTGTGGTACAGTAACTGAAGGAAAGTGGCAGAAAATGAAGCCATGCTGGCTGGGCACAGTGACGCACACCTGTAATCCCAGCTCTTCGGAAGGCTGAGGCAGGAGGATCACAGTTCGAGGCCAGCCTGGGCAACTTAGCGAGACCCTGTCTCAAAATAGAATAAAAAGGGCTGAGACTACAGCTCAGTGGTACAGCACTTGCCTGACATGCATGAGGCCCTGGGTTTAATTCCCAGTACTGGGGGGTAGGGGGGAATGAAGGCATAACTTCTATTAGGTAAAACAATAGGATTAGTTGGAAAAGATAGTAAATATGGGTGATTTGGGATATATACAATTTCTATCGTATAGGCTAACTTAGACCCAATCCCATAATGGCAATATGAGAAGTTACCACATGATAAAAAAAAGTAAGGTCAATTTTCACATCTTACTGATGATTCCCCCATCGCCAACACCAGTCCTGACCTTAAATCTTATTTCAGCATCTTGTCCTTTCCACAAATCCAACACTCCATTCACTAAATTCCCCATTCTTCCCCACTAAATCGTCTTAGCAATGGGGGCAGGATCTTTGATTCCTACCCGAATTCTCAAAAGACCTGCTCAACGGCTTATAATAGTTCCTTCCTACCTATTCTTATGGACAGCCTATCATCTTTTTTTTTCAATTACCTAAACTAAAAACCTATCTTATTCCTACCATCAATCTAGTTGTGAATAAGGGCCAGGGTCATAGCTCAATGGTAGACTACTTGCCTAGCATGTGCCAAGCCATGAGTTCAATCCCTACTAACACAAACATAACAAAACATAAGAACTAAACAAATCTCGAATGTTTCTTTTCCATTTCTACTGCAATCAGTAACCTCAGATTACAAGAACTTCCTAAATGATTCCCTTCAACCCCTACCCTCTATGGTACTCAGACTGCTAGACTTTTTATAAAACTTTTTCATCCTTTTACCATACTATACTATTTACTATTAATATTACTAATACTATTAATACTATTAATATTACTATTAATATTGATACTATTAATATTACTAATACTAATACTATTTACTATTAATCAGATACCAAGTTAACTATAATGTAAAGTCTACAATTCATCTTAATTTTCAAGACTTTCAAAAATTCACAGTATCATTTACAATAATCATATCTTATAGTAGGATGGGTTCTAACCATTCCTAGGACAAAATAAAATTTTCATACTTCCCAATTTTAAGAATGACCATGTGCTGGGCATGCTAGTGCATGCCTGTAATCCCAGAGATAAGGAGGCTGAGGCAGGAGGATTGCAAGTTAGAAACTGACTTCAACAACTTAGCGAGGCCCTAGGCAACTTAGTGAGAGCCTATCTCAAAAAATGGAAAGAGCTAGGGACATAGCTCAACAGTAGCGCCCCCCCCCCACTTCAATCCACAGTACCAAAACAACAATAACCAAGTAAAACAGAAAAACACATTCCGATTAGAATAGGCTATTAAAAATAAAAATTTCACACTGCAAATATTGACAGCTAGCATATTTCAATGAGCCAGGTGCAGTCGCACATACTTGTAGTCCCAGAGGTTCAGGAGGCTGAGGCAGGAGAATTGGCAGCCTTGGCAACTCAGTGGGATAAAATACAAAAAAAGGCTGAGGATGTGGCTCAGGCGTTAAGAGCCCCAGGGTTCAATCCCCAGTGCCAAAAAACCAACAACAAAACCCTACAACAACAAACCACCACTGAAATCCAGTGTACAAAGTGCTTTTACTTTCAGAACTGACAAATCTCTGGGATCCCAGATTTTAAGTGCCTTGCCCAATGTCCCACCTTTAACTAAAATAAAGAAATAAAGGCTTCTAAGGAGTCAAAATCCCGTACCTAGAACCCAGCCCTCTCCTGCCCTGTTTACATAAGAAACAGATGAAAAGCAGTAGGGAAACACTAAAATACCTTGGCCTTGAGACATTACCTACAGCATGTTATGCAAATCAAATCTCCCCCGAAAGAATGAACAATGAACATCAAAGTCAGTTCTAGGCTTAAAATCCTTCAGTTGTAAACTAGAGCATTTAAACAAGTTATAAACTTCTCAGAGAATCAGTCTTTGGAAATGTGACTCCTAATTACCTCAATCCAACCTACAAATCATTCCACAAAGTTCTAACTACACCAAAGTATTCTAAAATTTTAGTCTAATGATAACTTGTAGGGAATCTGTCATCATTTTTACAGTTAAGTAGAAGAGTAGCAAAGAAAATACTAAGGATGAAAATATGTATTTTGCCAATCTTTCAGGTGATATTAATTTTAAAGCTGCTTGTAAAATACTGAGTTGCACTTAAAAACTTTTGCATTAAGAAAAGTATTACAGAAATAAACATTAAAGCTCATAATGTTCTTTTTACCTTTCACTGTATAATATAATAATTAAAAGTTCATGCTCAGGAATCAGAATGTTTGCATCATGGCTTTATCAAGTCCTTAAAAATTTAACCTCTCATGGTGTCATTTCTGCAAAATGTGAATCATATTTATCTTGTAGGATTATTGTGCAAATTAAATGACAGAATGTAAACCACTTAGTAGTATGCCTAAAAAGATTGGAATTCAAAAATATCTATGGGGCAGTGGCACATGGCTGGGGAGACTAAAGCAAGAGTTCAAAGCCAGCCTCAGCAAAAGTGAGGCCGAGACCGTGTCTCACTAAATAAATACAAAATAGGGCTGAGGATGTGGCTCAGTAGTTGAGTGCTCCTGAGTTCAATCCCTGGTACCCCCCCCCCAAAAAAAACCTCTGTAACTGTTAACAGTTCATTAAACGGATTAAAATGGAAATTTTAATTTGTGGCCTATTTTCAAATCCTCTCAACTGTAACAATCTGTTAATGTGGTTAAAAATGGTTTGTTCACCATGAAGAATATCAATTATGGAAATGCATTCTAGGGACATCCAAGAAGCCAGGAGGAGGGAGGTAATATAATGAAAGAGATCTGATCTTTATTTGTACAGAGGTTGTCTCCAGGTACCTGATCTACAACTAGTTCACAATTTTTGAAGGAGTAGGAGAATAATCAATCTCTGGTCAAATAACAGCCTCAGGCTGCGTGGGATTGTGAACACCCTAATCCCAGCGGCTCAGGAGGCTGAGGCAGGAGGGTCGGTGCTCAAAAGCCAGCCTCAGTAATTTTGCGAGGACCTATGCAACTCAAGGAGACCTTGTCTCTGAATAAAATACAAAAAAGGGCGGGGAGATATGGCTCGGTGCCTCTGAGGACCTATGCAACTCAAGGAGACCTTGTCTGAATAAAATACAAAAAAGGGCGGGGAGATATGGCTAGGTGCCTCTGAGGACCTATGCAACTCAAGGAGACCTTGTCTGAATAAAATACAAAAAAGGGCAGGGAGATATGGCTCGGCGCCTCTGGGTTCAATCCCTGTTACCAAAATAAATAACTAAATACATAAATAAATAACAGCCTGCAAGTCTACCACAGAACTGAGTCACCTACATTCATTCTTCTTTCAGTAGCCATTCTGACCTAAGGACGACCTAAATTCTGCTTTTGATATCTACCATTGGGCTATCTTCCAAGAACATGAGTTCTTAAAAGTTAAGAAACAATGTATGGGTGCTCATATACATGGTACCTATGACAGTACCAAAGCTGTATTTCAAAGTGCAAACTGGAAGATAATGCATCAATCTGTATGACATTAAGATTAAAAAATAGAATCTCTTCTGGCTTTCGTCCTTTAAATTTTTCTTTGATGCTACATCAATTTGCAACATTGTAACTCACCTGTTTTTTCTGTAATATCTGAATCAGGGGTGTTTGCCCTGCTAACTTCCCCTTCAGCATTCTCCTCTTCAGCACTAAGAGAAATTGGTGAAGAAGGGCCGGGCTGGGAGGGCTGCTGGGGGGTTGCTTCGGGAGCTTCCTCAATCTTACTCCTTTTCTCAAAGCGAAAACGGTCCAAATTGAAAAGATTCATTTTGGTGGAAACCACCACGCTGAGGGTGGGGAAGGGACTTTAAATGAACTATCTGCCGGGGAAAAATAAAAAGAGGAAAAGAGGCCATGAAAACAATATACAATACAAAGCTCTAGTACTTCATTCCCAAGGCAATAAAGAGCCCGCAAACATGCCAGTGGCTCAGAACTGTTATGGCTGCCCTTCATTGTTAAGCCACACCGGCCAGGAGGTGGACAGGAATATCTTTTTCAAATTTCCATTGCTTTTCACTCCCCTACGCGCGTCCCCCTTCGCGCCCCGCCTTACTCGAACCACGAGCTGACCCTCGTGCAACCTCCTCTTACCCCAGCACGCGCAGGCACGTTCCCCAATCTAACCCCCCAGCGGGCCGCGCGCCCGCCCACAGAGGGAGGCTGTCTGCACTACGGTGCCTCCCGCCTGGAGAAAGGACCTGCCAGGGCCCGCGGCTCGACACTGCGGGGACACAAAGGGGCCAAAGAACGGGAGCGGCGGAGGCCGTGCTGGCGGGCACCCGCCCGGAAGTTGACGCGGCGCGATCCCAGCTGAGAGGAAGCTGACAGAATCAAGAACACACTGGGAGGCTCAGAGGTGGATAAGCTCGGACATCTCTTTAACACTTACTCGCTACCTGGGCCGTTCGCTTTTTCTTTCTCTCTTCTTTCAATACTCACGGGCTTGCAGCCTCGGGGCGATGTAACAAAGGTTGAAAAGAAAGAAGTAATTCCCGGCGTGAGGCGACGGTAGCCGGGCCGGGACCTTCCAAAACAGCACAGAGAACCCTAAATAGCGCGTAGTGATGACGCAACACGCAACCCAGGCTTTTTTCTTCCCAAGCGACGCGCGAGCGGAAAATGTCTGTGCGCGCGCTGTTGTCTTGGTAACTCGTACCCGCCTCTGCCTGGTTCTAAGGGTGGGATTGTTCTGTGTGTACATTTGTTCTGTTTCTCCAGTTTAGCTACAGAGCTGTTAAATAGAACAATAATAAATACAATGATAATAAGTAGCATAATAATTATAATTAATGTATATTTTAGTATAGAACATAGATGGCATTAATAATAATGCGTTAAATGTTTTAGGTGAATAGTCTCAATCATTACAGATAACCTATTTACAAAACGAGGAGACTAAGGCCTTTGAATGTCAAATAATCAGTAAGGGACAAATATCTGATGAGTTGAATTGCAATGCATTTGAACTGCCTTCCCACTGTTGGCGGGACTCTACTTAAAAAGGAATATGTCAGTTTACCTCTCTTGATGGAAATATTACCTTAAGAATATTTACTCCATTGTACCCACATTAAACAGATGATATTTCTGAGTTAGCATTTCCCTTAAGGAGAAATTGCTATAAATAATTATTCTGCCAATTAAATCAGCCAATGTCCACTTAAATCGCATTGTTTTTTTTATAAATCAGTGTTGTTAATTGATGAACCCACAATTTTATCCAAAATGAGCACACATATAAACAAACGTCAGGACCCATAAAATTCAAGATCAAAGCCTCAACAATTGGAGTTTCTGTTATACCTGTCTTGGATGTCTAATGAAATGCTTAAGTTTTATGTGTGCATGTAAAGAGATTAAAGAATATAGTTATCTTTGTGATGAAAACTTGTATATTCACACAGATCTGAGATTGATGATAGACTCCATCAGCTGAATGACTAAGAAAATAGTATAACCTCTCTAAAACTTAGTTTCCTCATCCTTTAGATGTGGTTATCAAGGCTGGGGTTGTGTGGCTAGTACGTGTGAGGCACTGGGTTCGATCCTCAGCACCACATAAAAAAGTAAATAAATAAAGTTATTGTGTCCATCTACAACTAAAAAATATTTTTAAAGATGTGATTATTAATAATACTGACCTCTTAGAGTGATTTTCTGCAAAGTACTACAGTTAACACAAATGCACAGTTAACACAAGTGAAAAAGGAGACACATATCATGTCTAAAGATTTAAACATAAGTACAGCTAACAAAATGTAAAAGTAAAATATGTTCTTTCTGTTTTGAAACTGGCCAAGGAGTACCAGGTTGAAATTAGAATTTTTGTTATGTGAGAATGTGGGTAATTCAAAGAGAACTGGTTGGCCCATGTAGCCTACTTCACTGTATAACCTTCTTCTATTCAATTTAATACCATTGGGAACCTTGTGATCATACATGTGAACAACAAGCTCAAATGTCCACTAACTTTTCCATATTTTTTTAAAAATGATACTCAGTTAAATTTGAATCTTAGACAACACATTTTTGATTGAATGTCTGGAGCCTGGGCTAAAACATTATTTATTATTTATATGAAACTTATATTTAATAAAGTATCCCAAGTCATGGGCATTGGCACATGCCTATAATCCCACTGACTTGGAAGGCTGAGGCAGGAGGATCATAAGTTCAAGTCTACTCTGGGCAACTTCTGGAGACCCTGTCTCAAAATAAATAAAAAGGACTAGGGATATGGCTCAGTGATAGAGTGGCTCTGGGTTCAATACCTAGTACTCCCCCCTCACACACACATACACACAAATCATCAACAACAACAAACAAGGTGTCCCACATTTTCTTATAAACCACCCCCATCTTCCTTCTTATGTACTTCTTGGGCCTTGGGGCCTTTTGGCTACTTATTTGGCCTAGAAATATAAATACTGGAAGCAATGGAAGTCTTTGGTAGAAAAAACATAGGGGAAAATCATTGTTAGACAATATGGGGTTGTATGAGCAGAGAACTTCAGGAACCAGATCCTCAAAGCATAGGTTCTCAATAAACATGCCTTCTTCACTCCACATATTCCTTTGGGGTAGAACATAGCTGGAAAGAGCCACATAAAGTTCTTTACAAATCAATAGGTCCAGGATAGTGACCGCTTTTGTCTAGTTCTAACAGTAGGATTATTCTTCAATATTCATGGAAGAACTGGAAGTTCTTTTGATTGGAGTTTTTTTGAAGGTAGAATGGAAGTTTAATGTTTGTTAGCGTATATCTTTGGATAGTTTTGTGTTATTATAATAAAATACCTGAGATTGAATTGCTTTAAAAAGAAAAGAGGTTTATAGCTCAGTGGAAGAGCACTTGTCTAGCACACATGAGGCATAGTTTCAAACACCAGCACTAGAAAAAAAATTCAAGAAAGGAGATTTAGTTAACTCACCGTTCTAGAGGTTTCGAAGCATGGTGCTGCCATCTGCTTAGCTCTGATGAAGTCCTCATGGCAGATGCCATCATGGCAGAAGCACCTGTGAGAAGGAGCAATCACATGTTAAGTTAGTAAGTGAAAGAACAGAGAGGGTCTAGGCTCATTTTTTTTTATAACATCCCACTCTCAGGAACTAATCCACTCCTATTAGGCCAGTATCAATCCCTTCTAAGGAAGCGGCCCCATTGCCTAACTACCCCCACTTTTTTGTTGTTGTTGCAGTGCTTGGGATCAAACCAAGGAGCATTCTACCACTGAGCTACATCCCCAGCTCTATTTAAAATGTTTTATTTTGAGAAAAGGTCTCACTAAGTTGCTCAGGTGGACCTTTAAATTGTGATCCACTTGCCTCAGCCTCTTGAGTCCCACCATTTCCACATAAAGACACTCCTCCTCCCCTTCTTCCTTCCCTCCCGCTCCCACCTCCTTCTTCCTCCAGAGATTGAACCCAGGGCACTTAACCACTGAGCTGCATCCCCAGTCCTTTATTTTTTATTTTTATTTTGAGATAGGGTCTTGCTGAGTTGCTTAAGGCCTCACTAAATTGCTGGGGCTGGCTGTGAACTTACAATCCTACTGCCTCAGCCTCCCAAGTCACTGGAATTACAAGCATACATCACCACACCTGGCTAGACCCCACTTCTTAAAGATTCCACTGCCTCTACAATGATACACTGATGACTAATCTTCCCACATATGAACTTTGGAGAGCAATTTCAAACTCTATCCAAATCATAGCAGGCTGCCATAACAAAGTAACACACACTGGATGGCTTAAATGGTGGGAATTTATTTGATCATAGTTCTGGATGCTAGAAGTGTGAAGAGGCTGGCAGGAGTCAGTTATGAGGGCCATGAGGGCATATCTATTTCTAGCCTCTTCAAGGATTGTAGACAACTATTTCCTTGTAACTTCACATCATCTTACCTCTGTCTATATCCATGCCCAAATTGCCTCTTATAGGAACATGACTCATATTGAATTATGGTCTATGCTAATGACCTCATTTTAACTGGATTACTTTTCTAAAGACTCTATCTCCAAATCTGATCACACTCCCAGGTCCTGGAGGTTAGGACTTCATTACATTAATTTTGGGGGGAACACAATTTAGCCCATAATAGGCAGCAGGAGACACAGACATGTAGCACACACATGTCATCCCAGCAATGTGGGAGGCTGAAGCAGGGGGATCCTGCTCAAGAATATAGAGAGACCTTGTCTCAAAATAAAAAGACCTTGTCTCTGAGGATCTAGCTCAGTGAATGAGCACCCCAAGTTTAATCACCGGTACCACGGTGGGGAGGCACAGCTGGGGAATGAGAGAATTGTGTATGAAGCATTCTCCTTGTGAACCCTGAGGTCTTTTTGAATAACAGCAGAAATCAGGTTTGACAGTCAGTCCTCTGATTTTTCTTTATTATGACCCTAAATATGATCATTCCTCTAAATTCAATCCTTAGTCCTCTGCTTAACATAGTCAACTTTTTTTCAAACTGGACTGATTATGGCGGTGATTAGATGAATTTGCCTTATCTTACCAAGGGATAGAATTAAGAAGAGTGCCTGAGAGCAGAGGTGACTTTATCTTCTCAGGAGGACAAAGGTGATTTTGGCCATTGAAAAGCAATTATCAATCCTGTCCCACACAAGGTGCTCATCTGCGCTAAGGTAGGTATTTGCTAATTGTGTGCCTGCCTGGGCCTATTTACTGAAGAAAAGGGCTAGGGCTTGTTTGGGACTCCAGAGAGCCAGGTCCAAGAGCCAGGAGCAGGGAGAAAAACAAAACAAAACACACCCTGGAGAATTTTTTTTAGATTTCACAAATTAAAAACATTTTGCAAGCATTTTTCATAAAATCCTTACAGCCAAAAAAGTGGGGAAAATGGGTCAAACACTTTTTTTGTTAAATATTCAAGGTAATGATGCAACATCTACAAAGACTTGAGGGGAAAGGTGTGACTCAGGAATTTTTAAAATTGTTTTAATGTGTCTCAAAATTCTGTGAGATTTTTGGTCAAGTTTTTTCCATTAAAAAGTACTGACTTTAAAAACTAATAACTTAAAACGGCCACATACAAAAAACAAATGGTCCACAAAACATTTTCCTTTCCATCTGAAGGTTTTACGATGCATTGTTATCATTACCCAGTCTTTTACTATTAAACTTAAATGGCCAATTGATACAAACAGTTCTGAGACCATTCTTCCACCACTGATTAAGATTAGGGTGGCAGGTGTTAGGGGTAATATTCATTTTAGCCCTCTGAGCTTTCTGAGCAGATTTGGTGACCTTGCCAACTCCAGCAGCCTTCTTGTTCACTGCTTTGATGACACCCACAACTGTATGCCTTGTATCAGGAGCAGCAAAACGACCCAGAGGAGGATAGTCAGAGAAGCTGTCAGTACACATGGGCTTTCCTGGAACCTTATCAATGATGGCAGCATCATCAGATTTCAGCTTCTTAGCAGAACAGCAATCAATCTTTTCTTTCAGCTCAGCAAACTTGCAAGCAATGTGAGCTGTGTGACAATCCAGTACAGGAGCATAGCCAGCACTGATTTGGCCTGGATGGTTCAGGATAATCACCTGAGCAGTGAAACCAGCTGCTTCCTTTGGTGGATCATTTTTTGCTGTCACCAGCAACATTCACGACGAACATCTTTGACAGACACGTTCTTGACGTTGAAGCCTACACTGTCACCAGGAAGAGCTTCACTCAGAGCTTCATGGTGCATCTCAATGGACTTTACTTCAGTTGTGACATTGACTGGAGCAAAGGTAACCACCATGCCAGACTTGAGAACACCAGCCTCCACTCAGCCCACAGGGACAAGTGCCAATACCACCAATTTTGTAGATATACTGGAGGGGCAGACGCAAAGGCTTGTCAGTTGGACAAGTTGGTGGCAGGACGTGGTCTAAAGCTTCAAGCAATGTGGTTCCACTGGCACTGCCATCTTTATGAGTGACTTTCCATCCCTTGAACCAAGGCACATTAGCACCCAGCTCCAACATCTTGCCACCATTTCAACAAGAAATTGCCACAAATGCTACTGTGTCAGGGTTGTAGCCGATTTTCTTAATGTAGATGCTGACTTCCTTAATGATTTCCTGGTATCTCTTCTGACTCTCTGGTGGCTCAATGGAATACATTTTGTTGACACCAACAATTAGTTGTTTCATGGGTCTGCCCATTCTTGGAGATACCAGCTTCAAATTTACCAACACTAGCAGCAACAATCAGGACAGCACAGTCAGCCTGAGATGTGCCTGTAATCATGTTTTTGATAAAGTCTCCATGTCCTGAGACATCAGTGATAGTCACATAATACTTGCTGGACTCAAATTTATTGACAGGGAGATGTCAATGGTGATACCATGCTCATGCTCAGCTTTCAGTTTATCTAAGACCCAGGCAAACTTGAAGGAGCCCTTTTCCATCTCAGCAGCTTCCTTCTCAAATTTTTCAATGGTTCTTTTGTCAGTCCCACCACATTTGTAGATCAGATGGCCAGTAGTGGTAGACTTGCCCGAATCTGTGTGTCTGATGACGACGATGTTGATGGAGTCTTTACCTTTCCCATTTTGGTTTTGATTTAGAAGTGGTTTTCATGACACCTGTATTCTGGTGGCAAACCCATTGCAAAAAAATAGCATTACTCAATAATTTTCTATGTCACAAATATTGATTTGTGGAAGGAGAAAAGAAGAGAATACTAAACTTAATTCCTTGAATATACAGCTTCCTTTAAATGTTCCTCAAGATACAAGTCCAGCTGGAAAAGTCAAAATGAGGATTTCAAAAGTGGAGAATTCATTGTGTAAAGGTATTCTGTTGAAGACTAAACACAGGAACTAATAATTGTATCATGTATTAGCTATTGTTGCTTAATTATTACAAAATTTTAGTTACATAAAACAGTAAGTTTTTATTTCTCTTTCATGTGTCTATCTAGTGATTAGCTAGTGGGGTTCAACTTCAGGCCATAATGCCTGCACATAGTAGATATTCAAAAAATGTATGAAAAAATGTTAGTAACTAGATAAATCATCTAAACATACATACAACCACAGATAAAATGTAAAGTAAGCTGAGTATCTTTCAAAAGATACATACCATGAAAGAACAACATAAATTAGAGTTTAAAATTCTCAGAAAAGGGGTGGGGATATAGCTGAATTGGTAGAGTGCTTGCCTTGCATGCACAAGGCCCTGGGTTAAATCCCCAGCCCCACAAACAAAACAAAATTAAACTAAAATTCTCAGAAGAGAAGTGAAAGAACTCAATAAGGAAGCAATGTAAAAGAAACAATGTATAGATGAAGTTTAAGCTAGATGTAACTCATAAACAAACATAATAGATAATGCCCTAAGAGAAACTGAGGATGAAAGGAAAATGAAAATTTAAAAAATGAAAATAGATTTCAGGAAAAATTGATATAAGCAAATAAGATCCAATGTAATTAAAATAGGGATCTATAAAGAAAGAAATTAAGAAATAACAAGGAAAGAAAGGAAGGTTCCCAGCATGGTGGCACATGCCTGTAATCCCAGTGGCTTGGAAGGCTGAGGCAGGATTGTGACTCAGCAATTCAGTGAGGACCTAAAGCAATTTAGTGAGACCTTGTCTCTAAACAAAAAAATAAAAAGGGCTGGAGATGTGTCTCAGTGGTTAAGTGTCCCTGGGTTCAATCTCTGGTACCAGGAAAAAAAAAAAAGAAGAGGAGGAGGAAGAAGGAGGAGGAGGGCGACGGCAGAAGGGAAGAAATAACTAAAATCTATAATAATTTAAGAAATAGTCCTTGAAAATTATAAAGATTTGAAATCATATGAGAATATCAACCCGTATTGCCAACACCAAGATGTATTCTAAGGGGCTGAGGTTATGGCGCAGTGGTAGCATGCCCGCCTAGCATGGGTGAGGCACTGGGTTTGATCCTCAGCACCACATAAAAATAAAATAAAGATATTCTGTCTACCTACAACTAAAAAATAAATATTAAAAAAAAGATGTATTCTAGTGAAAGGTAGAGTTTAAAGAAAAATAAACTTCCCAGAACATTTAAACAATAGCAATCAAGTGACGTACAAGGCAAAGAAAATTATTTTATCCTCAGATCTTTCAACATCTAATCTTTGTACCAGAAGAAAGTGGAATTATATTTGTGATACTCAAGTGATTAAGATGTGATATAAGGATTTTTTGTCAAGAAAAAATGCCTTTCAAAATATAAAAGCACAAACACACTATTAATGTGATGTTAGAACTTTGTGCCTACCAGGTGGGGCAATGCGTGGCTGTAATCTCAATGACTCAGGAGGCTGAAACAGGAGGTTTATAAATGTGAGGCCAACTTGGGCAACTTAGTGAGAGCTGTCTTGAAATTAAGAATTTTTTAAAAGGCCTGGTGATATAACTAAGTAGTTATATAATTCAGGAATCCCTGGCTTCGATCTCCAGTACTGCTAAAAAAGAAAGGGAAGGAGGAGAACTTTGTGGCTGTTGTTTTCATGAGTACTACTGAGGTATCCTTCAGAGAATGAACTTGAAAAAACCAAAGTGTCTATTGAGGCAGTGATAGCTATTGAGCATTAACTATATAGTTAATATATAACTTGTAGAACAGATACAATATGAGGTTAAAAGGAAGATGGTACAGTATGTAATGACTACAATATGAAAATATACACCTTTTAAAATGGGTAGAGAATGATAAGAACATAGGCAAAAAAAAGCTTTTTTAAACTTTTCAGTAATTTATTGGAGTGTTTTATAATTATTAATATGAGACTTCTTTGTATATATTTTTGGATATAGCAAATGAATAATTATAAAATATTTTAATATTAAATATTTATGAACTATTTTAATTATATTATTTTCTTTTTTTGAGAACCAGGATTCATAAAATAAAGGAAATATAGATGTAATAGAGACCAGAGTGCAGTCCTTTGTTTGAATTGGAAATATCAGTATGAACATATGAGGTTTGATACAATGCACTCCCCACCATACAAAATATGTGTTTGTTTCCTGTCTATGACTACTGAAAAGGTCTAGGAACTGATTTGTCCAACATACATTCCTAGCCTCAAGATTGTGGTCTTGGAATATCAGTTATCACTGAAGGAAACCAGGACTTCTTATGAAAAGGGCAGATTCCAGTCTGAAACAGGAAATGTACAAGTGAGTCTGAAATATCTTCCTCTACCAAAAAGCATGGAAGTTATCAAAGAGTACTAACACAATGTCAAAAAGATATAGGGTTAATTTGAAGAGGCTCCCACTGGCCAAAAATGGGGCAGTTTGAGCTTCGATAAGATTAAAAATTGCAATGATTTGAAAGCCATTGAATATGTTTCTTTATTTGTCTGTTTGTTTTTGGTACTGGTAATTTAACTGAGGGTTGTTTAACCCCTGAGTCAGGTGCCCAGGCCTTTTTATCTTTTATTTTGAGATAGTCTTCCTAAGTTGCTGAGGCTATCTTTTCTTTTCTTTTTTTAAATGTTTATTTTTTAGTTGTAGGTGACAGAATATCTTTATTTTATTTTTATGTGGTGCTGAGGATCGAACCCAGTGCCTTATGCGTGCTAGGCGAGCATGCTACTACTGCGCCATAATCCCAGCCCCTGCTGAGGCTATCTTTGAATTTGTGATCCTCATGCCTCAGTCTCCCTCATTGCTGGGATTACAGGTGTGCACCACAGTGTTCAGCCATCAGATATGTTTAAATACATGATTTCTCAATGGTACTTTAAAAAATGTTTTTAAAATGTTTGATTTTGTAAGATGAAAGAAGGCAATTCATTATAATAAAAACTGTAAAGCAGATGAGAACAATCAAGTTTTTATCCTATTTTTCCTCTAGGAAGGCTTCTGGTAGGTAATAAGAGACTAGATGAGGGAATACTTCATAAAAGTATTCTAGTTAGTAAATTAGAACAAAGTGATAAAATCTGAATCACTTAGCAGGCATGGCTCAAATTTCTGATCTACAGAAGAATGAGATACAAAAAAAATGACTACCATTCTAAGCCACTAAAGGCACTTTGTTATGCAGCAATAGATAGTTGGAACATATCCAAATATTTTTTCTACATTTTTGTCTTTAATGTACTGATTTTTCCAGTTAGAATTAAAATGTTTCTTTCTCCCATCTTTAAATTCCCATACTTAGAAACTGTTTGGAAATGTTATGCTGTTTTTCTCTTTGCCTCAAATTTTGAGTAGCTGGGTCAAAAAAAAAAAAATCTCTCTTTTTGTTTTTGGTACCAGGAATTGAACCCAAGTGTTCTTTACCACTGAGCCATATCCCCAGCCCTTTATTTTTTATTTTGAGACAGTCTACTAAATTTTTTAGGGCCTTGCTAAATTGCTGAGGCTGGCCTCAAACTTGTGATCCTTTTGCCTCAGCCTCCCAAGCCTCTGGGATTACAGGTGTGTCCCACCATGCCTGGTCAAAAACCCCATTTTTAAATAGGCTTTATATGTCCTCACATGTTCTTTCTTTTTGCCAAAAGAATTATTTCACACAACAGTGCTTAATGTTTCTTTCTTGGGAGTATAAATGATATTAAAGGCTACTGTTTTCTAGAAATATCTACTCAATCACAGAAAAGCATCATTATTTCTAATTTGTGTTAAAGTGCTTTATATGATTCAACATGGTTAAGATGAAGTTCCTAAAACTTATAGACCATAAAACTTTATAGACTATAAAATAGAATTTGATTTTCAGGACAACTCAATGTGGTCACTAAGATTCCAGAAATAAATTATTGCTTCAAAAGTCCCTGTGGAGATAGAATTCACTTTTTTTCCCCCTCTTGGTACTGGGTATTAAACCCAGAGATGCTATGCCACTGAGCTACATCTTCAGCCCTTTTTATTTTTTATTTTGAGACATGGATGCTGAGATTGACCTCAAACTTGTGATCCTCCTGCCTTAGCCTCCAGAGTAGCAGGAATTGCCAGTGTGTGCCACTAGACCTAGCATAATTGACTTTTTACATTAAGTTTTTAAAATATGTACTTATCCCAGGAGTGGTGGCACATGTCTATAATACCAGTGACTCAGGATTGCAAGATCAAGCCCAGCCTCAGCAACTTAGTGAGGCCCTATTCACCTTAGGAGAACTGTCTCAAAATTAAAAAAAAAAAAAAAAAAAAAAAAAAAAAAAAAAAAAAAAAAAAAAAAAAAAAAAAAAAAAAAGAAGGACTAAAAAAAAAGGGAATAGAAGGATCAGACATAATTTTCCTATGTTCATATATGAATATACCACCAGTGAAACTCCACATTATTCACAACCAAAAGAACAGAATCCTAATTAGAATAAGTTATACTCCATGTATGTATAATATGTCAAAATACACTTGATTGTCATGTATATCTAAAAAGAACAGCAACAACAAAGGGCTGGGATGTGACTCAATGGTTAAGTACCCCTAGGTTCAATTCTTAGTACTACAACAACAATAATAATAATTAGAAGAAGAAGAAGAAGAAATATGTACTTATATATAGCTAGAAAATTCCAGTTAATTACTTGTTATTTTTTAAATTAGCTTATTGAAAATTTTTGTAGAATCTTCTAGTTTTTAAAATTTTATTTAGTTGTTGATGGGCTTTTATTTTTATTTATTTATATGTGGTGCTAAGGATTGAACCCAGTGCCTCATACATGCTAGGCAAGCGCTGTACCACTGAGCCACAACCTCAGCCCCAGAATCCTCCAGTTTTCTTGTTAATTTAGAGGAAATACTTTGTGGATTTTTTTTTTTTTTTGCTTTATATTTACCAAAATATGTCATGAATGTCATGAAGAAATTTGAGAAAGGAGCAGCATTGTCAGATTAGAACTGGATTAGGCAACCAAACAAAAAATAAACAGCAACAGAGATCAAAAATGAGATTTGCAAATCTGGATCCCTCCTTAACTTGGATCTTAGAAAAGTAAGCCACACCTGCTTGGTAATGAAAACTTGTGTAAACTAATCTTACCTCCCACACACAAATACAAAATATAAAAGGTAAGATACCTAATCATAAAGCTAAATAAATCTTCTTTTCTTGGTAGCAAGAAACTAAGCCAAATATTACTGATTTGTAAACCAATAGTTTTTTTTTTTTTAACCAGAGTAATGGTTCTCAATTTGGGAGTATACAGGGCATGGTCATAACCTTATTTTAGGAATAGGATATTTAAAATGCTATAGAATTCCTTTCCAGAACTTCATGCACACATGACAGATTGCATGTAATTTCAGGGACACAGAATCCCTAGCACTTTGTGAACGTCAGATTAAGAAACTCTGCAAAGAGGTCCTTAATTTTCATAAATCTAGAAGAACCCTTGGTACTTCCATCCCTGGAAGTACATTTTAAAACTTGAAACTTCTGGCAAATACCATCAACAAGTTAGAGGACTAAAAGTACTGCATGGTTTTTCACTCTTTTCATAACTGCCATATTTTCTGAGGTGCCTGCTGTAGTTTGGTTCTAGAATGTCCTCCAAAGTTCAATATGTTAAAGGTTGGTCCTTAATTGGTAGCACCATTGGGATGTGGTGGAATCTTTAAGAGATAGGCCCATGGGAGATTTTAGGTCATTTGAAGGGGATGGTGGGACCTGGATCTCCTTTTATTCTTTTTCTTTTTTAATTTGTTTTTTATTTTTGGTTCTCCTCCTCCTCCATCATTATCTCTTTCTTTTTTTTAAACTTCACAGCCATGTGGTGAACATTTTTATTCCTCTGTGCACTCAAGATATGCTGCATTCCCATGGTTCAAAAACAATGGGGTCTACTAACTATGGACTGAAACCTTCAAAACTGTGAATGAAAATAAATTTTTCCTCTTTATAAATTGATTATCTTGAAAGAAATTAAAGGAATACGCATACGAAAAAGAAGAACTCAAATTATCACTATTGGCTGATGACATGATTCTATATTTAGAAGATCCAAAAAATTCCACCAGAAAACTTCTAGAACTCAAAGGAATTCAACAAAGTAGCAAGGTATAAAATTAATACCCATAAATCGCATGTATTTATATATATTAGTGATGAATCCACTGCAAGAGAAACTGCAAGAGAAATTAGAAATACTATCCCATTCACAATAACCTCAAAATAAAATACTGAGAATCAATCTAACAAAAGAAGTGAAAGACCTCTACAATGAACAACACTACAGAACACTAAGAAAGAAATTGAAGAAGACTCAGAAGATGGAAAGATCCCCCATGCTCTTGGATAGGCAAAATTAATATAGTCAAAATGGCCATACTACCAAAACTGTTATACAGATTTAATACAATTCCTATAAAAATCCCAAATGACATTCTTTATAGAACTAGAAAAAGCAATCCTGAAATTCATTTGGAAAAATAAGAAACCCAGAATAGCCAAAGCAGTCCTTAGCAAGAAGAGTGCAGCAGGAGTCATCACAATACCAGACCTTAAATTATGTTACAGAGCAATAATAACAAAATCGCCATGGTATTTGTACCAAAACAGACATGTAGACCAATGGTACAAAATAGAAGACACAGAGACAAACCCACATAAGTATAGCTATCTCAGACAAAGGTGCCAAAAATGTACGCTGGAGAACAAATAGCCTATTCAACAAATTGTGCTGGGAAAACTGGAAATCCATAGTAGCAGAATGAAATTGAACATCTATCTCTCACTCTGCACAAAAATCAACTCAAAGTAGATCAAAGACTTAGACACTAGAACAGAGACCCAGTGTCTGATAGAAGAAAAAGTAGTCCCAAATCTTCATCACGATGGCTTAGGAACTGACTTCCTGAACAAGACTCCTAAAGCAAAATAAGTAAAATCAAGAATCAATAAATGGGATGAATTCAATCTAAAAACCTTCTTCTCAGCAGAAGAAACAATCACTAACATGAAGCAAGAGCCTATAGAATGGGAAAAAATCGGGCTGGGATTGTAGCTCAGTGGTAGAGCGCTTGCCTTGCATGCATGAGGCACTGGGTTCAATCCTCGGCACCACATAAAAATAAATAAATAAAGATATTGTGTCCATCTACAACTAAAAAAAATATATTAAAAAAAAAATAATGTGAAAAAATCTTCACTACATGCACCTCAGATAAAGCACTAATCTCCAGGATATATAAAGAACTCAAAAAACACCAAAAAACAAATAACTCAATCAATAAATGAGCTAAGGAACTGAACAGACACTTTACAGAAGAAGAAATACAATTGATCAACAAACATATATGAAAAAATGTTCATAATATATAGTAATTAGAGAAATACAAATTAAAACTAATATTTCATCTCACCCCAGTGAGAATGGCAGTTATCAATAATACAAGTAATAGGGCTGGGATTGTAGCTCAGTGGTAGAGTGCTTGCCTCGCATGCGTGAGGCCCTGCGTTTGATCCTCAGCACCACATACAAGGCAATAAAATAAAGACATTGTGTCCATTTACAATTAAAAAAATATTTTAAAAAAATACAAGCAATAATAAATGTTGGTGAGGTTGTGGGGGGAAAAGTACACTCATACACTGCTAGTGGGACTGCAAATTTGTTCAACCACTATGGAAAGCTACCTTAGAAAACTTGGAATGGAACCAATTATCCCACTCCTCGGTTTATACCCAAAGGATTTAAAATCAGCATACTATAGTGATGTAGCCACATCAATGTTTATAGGAGCTCAATTCACAATAGCTAAACTTAGATGCCCTTCAACAGAGGAATGGATAAAGAAAATGTGGTATGTATACACAATGAAAAATTACTCAGCCTTAAAGAAGAATGAAATTATGGCATTTGCAGGTAAATGGATGGAACTAGAGAATATCATGCTAAGTGAAATAAGCCAATCCCCAAAACCCAAAAGCTGAATGTTTTCTCTGATAAGCAGATGCTGATTCATAGTGGGGCAGGGAATAGGGAGGAATGAAGGAACTTTGGTTTGTGTAGAGGGGAGTGGGGGGAGGGGTGGGGTTGTGGGGATGGGAAGGACAGTGGAGGGAGATGAACATTATTACCCTGTATACATGTATGATTGCACTAGTGGAGTGACTCTGAACCATGTACAGCCAGAGGAATGAGAAGCTGTGCTCCATTTGTGTACTATATGTCAAAATAAATTCTACTATAAAAATTAATTTAAAAATTGATTATCTCAGGCGTTTTGTTATAGAAATGGAAGCTGACTAGCACATTACTATAATTCCTTTTTGTGAACAAAAAAGTAGGGTTTGAATTTCAAGTAAAGCCCGTGGTACTTGATCTTTTTCAGTAACATTAAAGGACACATCCTATGTTGTTCTCTCTCTCTCTCTTTTCCCCAACACTGAGAATTGACCCTAGGGGCACTCTATCACTGAGATACATCCTCAACCCATTTTATTTTTTATTTTGAAACAGGGTATTTTTAGTTGCCAAGACTGGTCTCAAAATTGTGATCTTCATCTCAGCCTCCCAAGCAGTTAAGATCACAGGTGTGCATGTATTTCTCCCATGTTTTATTTTTTCACCCTAGTTTTTCACCCTAGTTTTTCCCCCTTCTTTGTCCATTCATGCATATCTCACTTTTCAAGTAGAATCTTGAGAAACTTGAGAATTCATGCACAAACACACAAGACCTTATATTTTTTCCTAGTGTCCTCCCAATTCACTTTCCTCATTATATTGTATAGTTATCATTTGGTTGTATACATCCACAGTGTCAGGATGGTGCTTGATACATAGTATCATTCAACTCATCCACTCAAGTCCAAATTTTGACATATATGTACTTGTGGCATCGCATCTTGTTGCATTTATTTGGACCCTGAAATTATCCTCTAGTACATGCCATTGCCCAAATATGTTTCACAGTATATTTAAGATATTAAATTCGAAGGTAACCATTCCTGAACCTATACTTTTATTCTTTCTCCCCCTACTCCTTCTCCTCCTCCTCCTCCAATTGAACCCAGGGGCACTTAACCACTGAGCAACATCTCTAGCCATTTTTTATATTTTATTTAGAGACAGGGTCTTGCTGAGTTGTTTAGGGACTTGCAAAATTGCCGACGCTGGCTTTTGAACTTTTGATCATCCTGCCTCAGCCTCCCAAGCCACTGGGTTTACAGGCATGCACTGTGCCCAGCTATCTGTGTGTGTGTGTGTGTGTGTTTGTGTTTGTGTTTTGAGGCAGGGTCTTGCTTTGTTGCTCAGGCTAGCCTCTAACTTCTGGACTTAAGTGTTCTTCCTCCCTCAGTCTCCAAAGTAAGCAGGAACTCAAGGCTTGTGCCACCATACTTTGCTTTACATATTTTTTTCTTCTTGAACTGATCTTTAGAGTTTCCTAAATAAGTAAATAAATCTCTTTTTTCAGCCACTTCAAATTCCACAATCATTAAACTTTCAAAATCCTTCTGACTGCTAGATCTCCTTAGATATAGTCCAAACAGTTCTGGGAATAAATTACATTGTAACATTTTATATTTTTGTACAATGTATGTTATTTGTGGAATGTTTCTACCTTAGTATTTTGCTAATAGTGTAAATACCTCACATTGTTCTCTTGAAAAGAGAAGCATTACTTTGTCAAAAACAGGAGCTTCCTTGCATAATCATAATCAATATAATTAGCTATACTGAGGAAAATGAAATCTTCTAATAAAGCTATTATTAGCTTTATTAGAAGATTTCAAAATTACAAAGCCATTGTGAAGTTAGAGACATCTCTATTCAAATGGCATCTCCTCTGTTTACTAGCTGTGTGATAATCTCCCAATTCCCTCATCTGTCATATTGGGAAAGTAGAACCCACACTAAAGGGTTTCGGTGGATGAAATTTAAAACAATTTATGCTTAGGGAAAGGCCTCGCATATGCCTTTTTTTAAAAAATATTTTTTTATTTTCTTAGTTGTAAGTGAACAGAATATCTTTATTTTATTTTTATGTGGTGCTGAGGATCGAACCCAGTGCCTCACGAGTGCTAGGCGAGCACGCTACCACTGCGCCACAATCCCAGACCCTTGCATATGCCATTTATTTAATATGCCAATATTATTTCTAGAGTGAAATTGTATCGTACTTAGGAGTTAGTCTCAAGTTATCATATTATGTGAAAAAAAATTTTTTTTGTGGTGCTGGAGGTTGAACCCAGGGTGCTCTACCATTGAGTTACATCCTTAGCTCTTTCTATTTTATTTTGAGACAGAGTTTCCCTAAATTGCTGAGACTGTCTTCTAACTTGTGATCTTCCACCCTCAACCTCCCAAGTCATTGAGATTACAGGTGTGCACCACAAAGCTGAGCATAAAGAACCATTTTTAATTAAAATTACCGTTGTATATTTTATGTATGGGATTAAGTGTGCCCCCCAAAACTCATGTGTTAAAGTCCTAACCCCATATACCTCAGACTGTGTTTATATTGGTGGATATGCTCTTTAAAGTAGTAATTAAGGTAAAATGAGATTGTATATATGTACCCTAATCCAGTATGACTGCTGGGTTTTTTGGTACAAGGGAGTGAACCCAGGGGCACTTAACCACTGAGCCACATCCCCAGCCCCCTTTTTTATATATATATATATTTCATTTAGAAACAGGGTCTTAATTGCTTAGTACTTCACTAAATTGCTAAGGCTTTTAAACTCGTGATCCTCCTGCTTCATCCTCCTGAATTGCTGGAATTACAGACATGCACCACCACACTTGACTTGTTTTTATAAGAGGAGATTAGGACACAGAATCACTCAGAAAGTTGAAGTGGAACCTTAGGGAGGAGATCTCTATCTATAAAGTCAAGGAGAGAGGCCCTTGGAAGAAAAACCGAGATGACACATTTTTCGTTTGTTGGATTTTTTAATTGCACACTGGGAATTGAATCCAGAGCCAATTTACTACACTCAGCTACATTTCTACCTTTTTATTTATTTTTTGTGGTACTGGGAATTGAACCCAGGGACACTATACCACAGAGCTACATCCCTATGTTTCACTGAGTTGCCCAGACTGTTGTTGAACTTGTAATTCTCCTGCCTCAGCCTCTTGAGTAGCTGGGATTAGAGACTTGTACCATCATCCCTGGAGTTTTTTGTTATTGCTGTTGCTGAGGATCAAACCTGGGGCCTCACACATTTAAGGCAAGCACTATGCCAGTGAGCTACATTTCTACCCGCCAGATGACACATTGATCTCAGACTCCTGGTCTCCAGAATTATGTGAAAATAAATTTCTATTATTTAAACTATCCAGTCTATGGTACTTTGTGATGGCAGCTCTACAATTGAATACAGAATAAAAACTTTTTATAAATAATTGTAACAAAAATATTTAAAATAATTGTTAGGTCTCTATCTTGCTTCTAATCTACAGAATATACAGGAGCCATAGGAATAAGTTAAATACCATTATAAAAAAACCACTGATCTAGGATAGGGATGTAGCTTGCCCAGCATGTGGGAGGCCTGGAGTTTCAATCCTCAGTACCGCAAACAATAATAACAATAAAACCCTGATCTAGACTTGTCAAACAAGACAAAGCCAGAAAAACAAGAGCAGCAGCAGCAGCAACAAAATGTTGGAGGAGGTGGTGGCTATTCTAAATGAAAAGAGATGAATAAAACCCAATAACCAAATGCAATAAGAAAACATTGATTGGTCCTACGTGGAAGAGGGACTACATTTTTTAAATGTCCAAGGTATTTTTGGGAATATTGGAGAATTTTAAATGTAGATTGTATATTAAATGATATGGAATTATTGTTAATTTTCTGAGATATAATGATGATATGTGATGGAATGTGTTTATATAGAAAGTGTAATATGCTTATAAAGGAGAAAGTCCTTATCAGGATACTTATGCAGAAATGTTTAGGGGTAAAGGTGTCTACAAGTTTCTTTCAAAGAGTTTAGGGGAAAATTTTTATTTAGATAGAAAGACAGAATGCACATTTAGCAAAACAGTAAATCTATGTGAGAGATACATTTGAGCTAATTATATTATCTTTCCATTTCTGAAATAATTTTTTTAAAGAAATTGAAAGACCATTTCAGTGGTCTTCTGAAGTTCAAGTAGGATGCTGTTGTAATATTTCAAAGGAGATGTGACAGTTATCTAGTCTAGGGTAGTGACTAGTCTAGGGTAGTGATAATAAAGATGGAAAAAGAAAATGGACTTTATGAAATAGGATTTTCCAGGCATGGTGGTACACACTGAATCCTAGTTACTTGGAGGCTGAGGCAAGAGGAATGCAAATTCGAGGCTAGACTCAGAAACTTAGTGAGAATGTGTCTCAAAATAAAAAAATAAAAGGGGCTGGGTATCTCAGTGGTAAAGTGCCTCTGAGTTCACTCCCCAGTACCCGCCCCCTCCAAAAAATGGCAGGATTTTTTGGTAGTTTAAGATATGGTGAGAGGCATTGACTAGTGGGGGAGGAGAATTCTGGAATGGACAATTACGTAGATAGATGATGGTTCAGAGATAGGGAATAAAGGAGAAACAGAGGGATGAGGAACTAAATTGAGAGATGATGAAATGAACTCTGAAATGACAGCCACCAATCAGGATTTCTGGACCTACAAAGCTGCTATGAGATCTACATTATACTGAGGACCTGCTTGAAAGGTCATCCATTTTTCTCTAGGTAACATTTTAATGTAGTTCACAATGAATTCTAAGATGAGGAATTGTGATAGGCACTTAACAAATACATTACATATACAATTCCCACACAGTCCAGTGAAATAATTATTTGCTATATTTTTTCTCTGAGCATTGGTTTCTTGCTATAAAACAGATATACTACTTAGATAAATACTTGTTGTAATAAACTTCAGGAAAGCAGGAACTGTGTTTCCAGGTGCCTGCTATACTACTTACTGTACCTATGTATATAGTAAGTGTTTAATAAATACATGTTGATTCGACTACATTTCCAAAGTTCCCCTGGTTCACTCTTATTATGGTTTAGATATGGGGTGTCCCTCAAAAGTTCATGTGTGAGACAATACAAGAATTTTCAGTGGCAAAATAATTAGATTATGAGGTAGAACCTAGATGATTTATCCTCTGTTATAGATTAATGGGGTGGTAACTGTAGTCAGATAGGTCATGGCTGGAGGAGTTAAGTCACTCAGTGCATGCCTTTGGGGTTTATATTTTGTCCTTGGTGAGCAGAACTCTCTACTTCTATGTCTGTATTTGCAATATTCAGCCTATGTAAGTTAAGCTGTTTTAAGTATGCTTATCCATTCAATAGAGGAATTCAAAAAGGAGGGAGAAAATCATTACTCCAGCAATGATTTGCCATTACAGGCCTGAACTGCCACAGGCACCAAGCCACCCAAAATCCATATAACATGAGTCACAAACCAAACAGGTCTTTTCTGTGCCTGAATTCCAGTCCCTAATCACAAAATTTACTACAAACATTACAACATTTGAAGATAAAAGAACTAATTCTTCAAGGGACATTTTATTTTGCACATTTCTGTATACCTAGGAAAGAAGCATAAAATAAAAGAAGTACTTTAATAATTAAATAGTTCATAATTAATATGAATTCAATCTTAAATAACTCTTCTCTAGGGAAATAAAAAAATTGTTCATCACTTTTAAAGATTTTTCTCCTCAAAAAATGTTATATTCCCTGTAAGATAAGAAGCATTGGGTCTATGAATACATTGGGTTGTGCAGATATTTGTTGACTGAATCAATTGACTCAAATAGGTATAAGGAAATCTAGATTCCAATCCCAGCTCAAGCTCAAGTAGGTAAATTGCTTAACCTAATACCAGATGAATAGGTAAATTGTGTGGCATATTAGAAAGTGATCATTGCTTATGGAAGGAAAACAAGGGTAAAGCAAGATTGGGAAAATCAGGAGTGGAGGTGTGTGTTTAGTTGACATTTGAAATATAAGATCCAAACCATAACAGAGAATAATAGGTAATAATTTGTTTACAACTGAAATGTGTAAAAGGCTAAGGGCTTTCTTTCTTTGAAAAAATGTATGGTTCACAATTTAAAACTTTTTAAAACAGCATGTATAATATCCATTTTATGCAATTATAAATATAAACACATATAGATATGGAAGGATGGTCACAAAAACACTGATGTTGGAAGGTTCTTTAAGTATCATCATTATAACATAAAAATAGATGCAGAATAATGTGTACAGTATGCTTAAAAGTGTCAAGAACCAAGAACTGGGTAGGAAAAATATGCACTATTATTTGTTTATATGAGCATGAAATACATTAATTTGCCTCAAAACTGGTTCCATTAGTTGCATGTAGAAAGAGAACGAACTGGACAGAAGACAGGAATAAGGGAGGTTGTTTTACTGCATACTGTTTTGTACCTGCTCATTTTTGAAATGTGTGTGGATCATCTGTTCAAAGCTAATTAATTAATAAATGTTTAAAAACCTGCTTTCCGGGCTGGGATTGTGGCTCAGTGGTAGAGCGCTTGTCTTACATGCGTGAGGCACTGGGTTCGATTCTCAGCACCACATGGAAATAAATAAAATAAAGATATCGTGTCCATCTACAACTAAAAAAATAAAAATAAAAACAAAACAAAACAAAACAAAACAAAAAAACCCTGCTTTCCATTGCTGATAGAAATAGAAGGAAGCCAGGTACAGTGGCACATGCCTACAATCCCAGCAGCTTGGGAGGCTGAGGCAGGAGGATTGAGAGTTCCAAGCCAGCCTCAACAACTTACCAAGGCCTTAAGCAACTCAGCTAGACCCTGTCTCTAAATAAATACAAAAAAGGGCTGGGGATGTGGCTCAGTAGTTAAGTGCCCCTGAGTTCAATCCCTGATACCAAAAAGGGAGAGAAATAAAAGGAAGAATGTTAATCTTGTTGATAAAGCTGAATTACATAAATTTTTAAATAATTCAGTATGAATATATATATACATATATGTATTCCAACTCAATAATTCTATTGCTTGAGATCTATAGTACAGAAATAAAAATTCCAATAAAAAAGAATATAGTAAAATAATGTTTAATATAGCATTGAAGATAAGATGACAGCTAGCTGGTAGGCAAGAAACATAAGATGCAGGAAATTATAACCCCATTTTTGCAAAAAATCATGATGTCCCCCAAATATGTTTATGTATTTCTGTATTAGTCTTTTTTTTTACTGTAATAAAATACCTGAGGCTAAGTAACTTTATAAAGAAAATAGATTTATTTAGTTCAGAGATCTAGACTTTCAAGGGCATGGCATCACCTTATGCTTGATGCTGTTAAGGGCTGCATTGTGGATGGCATCACAATGATGAGAGCATGTAGGAAAGGAAGAAATCACATCACAAGAGAGGAAGTCAGAGAGGCTGGGAAATGGCCAGGCTTATTCTTTTATAACAACCCTCTGCTGAGAACTAACTCAGGGTCCTGAGAGAACAGCACTGTCTGAGGCCCTGACCCTTTAAAAAATAACAACGGTTCAATCTGAAGTTCTTAGATGGAGTTGGTTGATGAGATTTTTGTTTTGTGCAGTCAAGTGTGCACTTATATAAGAGTATAGGAAAAGGACATGGGAAACTCAATGAATAGGAGTTAATTTACTCAGCTCAGATCCTGTGATAAAGGCTCTTGTCATCATATTCAAACATGCAAAAACATGTACATACATATAACTAATATACACATATATGGTGGGATGTCATGGTTTTGTAAAAATGAAATTATGGAGACACTTTCCTCCTGCATTTTGCCCTGTTTTGGGGACAGAAATACGTCTTGGAGAGTTTTCCATGGCAATAACTCTTCTTTTTCATTGTTGTTTCCTCCTCCTCTTCCCTCTTCTCCTCCTCCTCCTCCTCCTCCTTCTTCTTCTTCATCATCATCATCATCATCACCATCACATTTGTGCATGCTAGGCAAGTGCTCTACCACTGATTTAAACCCTAGGCCCTTTAAATTTTCTCTTTTTAATTTTGAGACAGTGTCTTGCTAAATTGCCCAGGCTGACCTTGAACTTTGATCCTCCTGCCTCAGCCTCCCAGATGGTATGCACCACTATACCTGTCTATTCATTATTTTTACTAATTGCATAATATTTCATGGTACAAAATACCCTGCAGAGGGGAACACAGCATGAACTGAGTGCTTTATAAATGGTTGCTTTTATTTTTTTTTTGACCAAGTGTACCTGGAAG
>PVHX01003578.1:34836-53902 GCA_004024805.1 Geosciurus inauris
GCACCAGGGACTGAACTCAGGGGCACTCGACCACTGAGCCACATCCCCAGCCCTATTTTGTGTTTTATGTAGAGACAGGGTCTCACTGAGTTGCTTAGTGCCTCGCCATTGCTGAGGCTGGCTTTGAACTCGCGATCCTCCTGTCTCAGCCTCCCTAAGTGCTGGGATTACAAGCGTGAGCCACCGCGCCCGGCTCTGGAAGCTTCTTGCTAAGAAACTCAACATGCAAATTGATCACTTGATACCAGAGAGGACAGATTATTCTACTAGGATAGCTCTTTTCAAGTGGGGAGAAAATGTCAAATGTTTGGAAATAATGGATGAAGCCCTTAGAAATTGTGATTATAAGATTTGAGAGGTTGCTTGGTTTTAAGTTCCTTAAAGGAAAAATAAAACAAAACAAAACTACTTAATCTCTCTGAAACACAGGTCTTATCCTGTTATTTTAAAGCTTAAAACTCTTTAGATGGATTCCATTGCTCTTAGAAGATCTAAATTCTTAAAACAGCTTATTAGGCATTTCAAAACCTGTCTAGTTCTCTTCAACCATATCTCTTCCTTTGCACCAAGTTCTTAACCTACAATGAACTGTCGCAAAGTTACCTTTGAAGCATGATGATGTCAATAGTTTCTAAATATTTTAGTATTTTTTACCCTTTAAACTACCCTGATTGCCTCCCTAATTTCTGTTTATTCAAGTCTCAACTTTGACATTATTTTCCTTGAAAGGTCTTATCCTGACTCATGTACCTGTTAAGGTTCCCCTGCTGTGTTGCCCCAATGCCTACTATGGAATTGTTTATTCAATTATACATGTTTCCTGGAGTTTTATATCCCAGTGAGAGTGTCTGTTCCACATTCCTAAGATGTATATGAGTCTTCAAAAATTTGTTGAATGAATGAGTACATAAAAAATAAAGGCTAGTTGTGCAACATGGCACATGCCCCACTACTTGGGAGGCTGAGGCAGGAGGATCACAAGTTCAAGGCCAATCTGGTCAACCTAGCAAGACTCTGTCTCAAATTAAAAAATAAAAAGGTCTGGGGGGAGGTATCTCAATGGTAGAGCACTTGTCCTGCACTGCAAAAAAAAAAAAAAAAAAAGCAAATGAGCAAAAACAAATGCTGTTAAGATGAAGGTAAGCAAGGCTGATTTGGAAACTAAGGAGAGATGGCTAAGTTTGCCACAAACTGAATTTAATGCTTAACAATCCATTCTGAAGAAATCTCTGATAAAATGATTCAGCAGTATTTTGTGATTAAAATATTGACAACCACATAATTTTGTAAGTATAGACCAACAGAGGGCCAAAGTATCAATGCCACATTAAGATATTAGTATACAGAAAATTTGATACTGTTAGTATTAATCAAACTATGGAAGAATAAGTGCCAGGAAATAAATAACTATAAGGCAGTCCCCATGATAACATGCTTCTAAGAAAAAAGACCATTCCATATTTATACCATAGTGGTTTTTAAGTAGATAATCTTCCTAAATCAATTAGGTAAATAATTGATTTACTGTCCTCTTATGCAATGATTAATGTTATTTGTAATAAAGAATGTAGGTTATTAAACATTTTATAATGTGTTGCTGACTTGATAATTATTGCCATGTTTTTGAATTAGTATTCTGTGTGTGTGTGTGTGTGTGTGTATTACTGGAATTAAACCCAGGGATACTCTATTACTGAGCTACATTCTGATACCTTTTAATTTTGTTTAAAAATTTTTTGAGACAGGCTTTCACTAAGTTGCCCAGGCTGGCCTTGAACATGCAATCCTCCTGCCTCAGCCTCCTGGGATATAGGCATACACCATGTGCCTGGTTCTTATTATATTTTACAATATTTTAATTCCCTTATATATTGATTGAATAAATTTTAAAAACAGCTTTGGATATAATTCACAGGCCATGCAATTTACACAAAGCATTCAACTCAATTATACAACCATCTATACAACCATCCCCTGACTCTAGTTTTAGAATATTTTTTTCTCTTTTCAAAGAAACCATACACTGTCATTCCCAATTCTCCTCCCTTTCTCCTCGCTTTGCAATCAAGATCTACATTGTGTCTCTATAGATTAACCTATTGTGGACATTGTATATAAATGGAATCATGCAACATGTTGCCTCTTGTGTCTGGCTTCTTTCATTTACTGTACTGTTTTTTCAAAGAGTAACCATGCTGTAGCAAGTACTTCTTTGTTGTTTACTGCTGCTGTACTGAGGATTGAACCCTGTGGTGCTCTATTACTGACAGACATCCCCACCCCTTTTAATTTTTTATTTTGAGTCAGGGTTTCACTAAGTTGCCCATGCTGGCCTTGGGCTTGTAACCTTCCTGCCTCTGGCTTCGGAGTGAGTAGCTGGTATGCACCTCATGCTTGACTTATTTCATTCATTTTTTAAATCCTCAAATAGTATTGTATTGTTTTGTTATACCATGTTTTATTTATCCATCAGTTATTGGACTGAATAGACTTTTTAAAAGACTATTTGAGTAAATTACCCTAGTTCTTGGCTACAAAGGGTTTACTGTGGAAACAGATCCATCTATAATATAAAATTAAATTTAAGTCAATTGATTACAATATACCCTCTGTTCTGGGTTGGTTTGGAAGAGTCTGTGTAGTAGTAACACAGTGGCATAGTGGCTCATCCCTGTGATTGCAGCTCAGGAGGCTAAGGCAGGAGATGTCAAGTTCAAAGCCACCCTCAGCAATTTAGCAAGGCCCTAAACAATTTAGTGAGACCCTGTCTCAGACTGAAAATTCAAAGGGATGGGGGAGAAAAGAAGACAGAAAAGAAAACAAGAGCTGGAGATGTGACTCAGTGGTTAAGTGCTCCTGGGTTCAATCCTTGGTACCCCCCCCCAAAATGTTGTGTAATAAAAATTTCTCTGAAGAATATTTTCTGTACAAGAAATCTTGTAGAGTCTGGGATTTACTTCCTATATATTCAATCAAATATGTCACTTCATCTCCAGGGCCAATGTGAAGATTAAGTGATTTGATATAGTGAGCTGTTTATAATGATGTAGATTCAGATTAGGGGCTAGGATGGTCCTACTCTTCCAGCTGTTTCAGGCTATCCCACCACTCTTACTATCTATAGCACAGATCTCTCAATCCCTTGATTCTTCCTTAATTTTGTTTCTCTTCAGTCTACTCCAAGTTCTCGTGTGTTTCTACACTCAGCTGCAATGGCTGTTTAGCCCTGCTAGAGAAGGTTCTATATTGTGCTAATTGGCATAACCAGAAATCTTTTATCTCCAATATTATAGTGGGAATCAATGCCAATGGAAAGTCCTTTACAGTTTTTGGACACTTTTCTTTCCTGTTTTCTTTGGCAACTATTTCAAACATTTTAGTCATCTGCAGATGCTCTAATTGCCATATGAATCACACTCAGTGGTGAGCCTCAGTATTGAGAAAATTCTGATGAGGGTGGTATTTACCTAACACTTCAGTATAATTATAACAATTTTTTTCTTTTTCATTTTTTTGTGATGGGGGTGTCACTAGGTTGCCCAGGATGATCATCTGCCTCAGCTTCCCAACTAGTCAGGATTATAGACACAGCACAGTGCCCAACTCACTTTAGTACATTTAAATCCAATTTTATATTTCAGTATTTTTGATCTGTGCTATTGATTCTCTCTCTAAGCATCTTTTTTCTCCTCTTGTCTATACTTTCACTACCTTCCTATATATTCACAAAGCCTATTTACTTATTCATTTATTTTTGCTGTAGTGAGGATTGAACCCAGGTCTACTCTACCATTAAGCTACACCCCCAGTCCTTTTAATTTTTTTATTGGCCTTAAATTTGTTATTCTTCTACCTTAGCCTTCCAAATAGCTGGGAATACAGGTATGCACCACTGTGCCTAGCCAAACCATTGTCACCTACAAATGGGTGACATCCCTAGCCCAATTGTGGTTTTTGCTTGGACTATTGTTGTTCTTACTTTTTTCTTTCTTTTTTTGGTACTGGGGATTGAACCCAGGGATGCTTTACAACTGAGCTATGTCCCATAGCTTTTCTCTTTTCAAAGAAATCTGTGGCCCAGTGAAGCTGCTCATGCAACTCAGGAGACGGAGGTTAGAGGTTCTCAAGTTTGAGGCCATCCTTGGCATTTTAATGAGATCTTTTCTCAAAATGGGAAATAAAAAGGACTGAGGATGCAGCCTAGTAATAAAGCACCCCTGGGTTCCATCCCCAGTACCAAATATATATAAATACAATGAAAGATATTTACAGACATTCTATTTGTTTTTTCTGTTCAATCTTCATGTCATAGAAAATTAATCAGAGATTATTTCATACATAACCCACCTTCATTCCTCTCCCTTCTCACTCTCCCACTGAGCAATTAGTCTGTACTTGTATCCCTTTCAGTTTATTTTCCTCACTACACTATGAAACAAGGATCTCTGAAGATGGGAATTGTGTCTTTTCATCTTGCAATCCCCAGAGCCTTCATTCATTGTTGGCATACAGTTGCTGAATGGAACCTGAGGTGGGGTCAGGAAAGTTGCTAATTCACAAGAGATACTTAGCCTTCTCTAGATTGAATGGTAAAATGATATTAGTACATAGGTTTCAGAAATTGTACCAGAATTGTCAGTGCCCTCACTGTCTGTAGTATTATTCCAATTGTTCTGGTGCTGCTTTGCTTATATTGGATAATAACAATATAGTGTTAGCCAGACATGGCAGTGCACACCTTTAGTCCTAGTGCTCAAGGGACTGAGGTGGGGATATTAAAATTTGAGTTCAGGAGTTTGAAGTCAGCTGGGGTAATATAGACTCATTAAAAAAAAAAAGCCGGGCACGGTGGCGCAAGCCTATAATCCCAGCACTTAGGGAGGCTGAGACAGGAGAATCGCGAGTTCAAAGCCACCCTCATCAATGGCAAGGCGCTAAGCAACTCAGTGATACCCTCTCTCTACATAAAACACAAAATAAGGCTGGGGATGTGGCTCAGTGGTCGAGTGCCCCTGAGTTCAATCTCCAGTACCAAAAAAAAAAAAACAAGTGTAATATTAGTAGTCGTAATTTCAGTTATTTAAAATAAATATTGGCAGCAGGGCACATGCCTATAATCCCAGTTACTTGGGAAGCTGAAGCAAGAGGATTGTAAATTTGAGGCCAGCCTGGGAAATTTAGACAGACCTTATCTCAAAGTAAAAACTAAAGAAATGGTTGGAGATATGCTCAGTGGTAGAGCACTTGGCTAACATAAACGAGGCTCTGGGCTTATTCTCCAGTACTGGAAGGGAGGAAAATAGAATTAATTTCATAGGACTGAGTGAGTTGAGGAGTGATAACTAAGGTTTTGTTTTTTGTTTTGTAGTCCTGGAAACTGAATTTAGGATCTCTTGCATGCCAGGAAACATGCTACCAATGGGTGACATCCCTAGCCCAATTGTGGTTTTTGCTTGGACTATCGTTGTTCTTACTTTTTTCTTTCTTCTTTTAGTACTAGGGATTGAACCCAGGGACACTTTACAACTGAGCTATGTCCCCAGTCCTTTTTAAAATTTAAAAAAAAGTTTTTGAGACAGGGTCTTGCTAAGTTGCTGAGGGCCTCACCAAGTTGCTGAGATTGGCTTTGAACTTGCTATCTTCCTGGTTCAGCCTACTGTGTTGCTGGAATTATAGGGGTACACCAGAGCACTTGGTTATAAACTGCTTTTACTTAAATTATCTATATCACGTAACAATTTAGTGGACTCTGCTTTTCAAATAGAAACAAACATTTGTAAATGATCCCTTTAACCTCTATTCAACTCCTTCAGAATTCAGAAGTGTTTATTGGCTTCTCTTAGTTTAACAGCAATACAGTTATTTGGATAAATTCATAGAGTATATCCTCCTTATTGCAAGGACATAATTAGAGTCACTAGTTATGCAACCAAGATTTTGCCTGGAATATCATATTTGAGAATGATGTTCATTTAATCCATATCACCAGGCATTTTTAAGGAACGAAGGTTGATTGTATAGACCCAATGCTTACAAAGCCCTTTTGGGAAAATAGTTTGATACCTGGCTTATAGGGCTTAGTCTCACAAATGAAAAGGAAAGTTACCTTCTGGCAAGCTCAGGAACTTTTGGATAATTCGAGGACATTGAAAAAAAATTCTGTCAAATTTATAGCTACTGCAGGTGAAAGCTAATGGTAGGTTCTTGGCTTGGCTCCTTAGCCTCAAGAAGCTTATAAAAGTCTAATCTGAGATTCCTTATGAAAACATCCAGAAAATTTAGGAAAGTCTAGAAGATAAATTATTATTACTACATTTATGTAAATAATCAGATAAAATCTAATTAGAGCGGTTTTATTTTGTGACCAAGAATATTACTTCAAGGGTTTTTGTTTTTGTTTTTGGCTATACTGGGGATTGAACCCAAGGCCTCACACATATTTGTTAAGTGCTCTACCACTGAGCTATACCCCCTAGCCTTTCTTTGAGATTACTTTTGATCAAAAGTTGGATGGCTGAGTCAGATAAGTTAGTACACACCTGTAATCCCCACTGCTTGGGAGGCAGAGGCAAGAGGATCCCAAGTTTAAGGTTTATGATTCGGTGGTGAATGATGTTAATTTATCTGGAACTAAAAGGGGAATTGACAATGTTGAATTTTATTTGAGCTCTGTGTTCTCACCAAGTACTCTCAGGACTTCTCCTGCCTACTCTGTTGTGTTCCCAGAAATGGCTAACCATAAAAAACTACCCTACTGTCCTGTACTTCTAGATAGGATACATCTCTATCCTTCATCAATGACTCCTCTACTTACCCACCTCTAAGAAAACCAAACTGTTCTGTCACTTGAGTGTTCCTTATTAATGAATGTTCTTCCTTTTACAACAACCTGAAAAAAACCATAACCTTAATTGTCAGGTACATTTTTTGTCTTTCATTTTATTACTATTATTTTTTTTTGGTACTAGGGATTGAACTCAGGGGTGCTATACCACTAAGCCAATTCCCCTCCTGCCTTTTGAGACAGAGTCCCACTAAATTGCTGAGACTGGCCTCAAGTTTATAATCCTCCTGCCTCAGCCTCCTGAGTTGCTGGGATTCCAGGTGTGTACTATCGTGCCTGGCTACATTTTTGTCTTTCACTGTAGAGTTGATTGTATGGATTTCAGATTAAAATGGTGGTAAATATACAACGTAGCTTTAAATAACAATTATATCTCTGTTTAACAGAAAGGCAGCAGCTCGCTGGCTTCAAAATGTGTTAATTCACCTTTATTAAGTTCACACTTATTCAATGTTCGTCGGGTTATAGGATCTGTACCAAAAAGGAGTGGCAGGTCAGGCACAGTGGCACATGTCTGTAATCCCAGCACTTTGGGAGGCTGAGAAAGGTGAATCATGAGTTGAAAGCAACGGCGAGGTGCTAAGCAACTCAGTGAGACCTTGTCTCTAAATGAAACACAAAATAGAGCTGGAGATGTGGCCCAGTGGTCAAGTACCCTTGAGCTCAATCCTTAGTACCAAAAAAAAAAAAAAAAAAAAAGGAGTGGCAGTATAAATACAGTATTGTCCCTAAACTGAAGTAGACCCTAACATGCAAATAGTTACATATCTTTCCTGAGATTTAAAAAAAAAAAAAGAAAACAAGTTAAAAATTAGTAGAAAACATACAAACTTGGTGATAGTATATTCTAATCAATTCAGTGCTGTGTAGGATAATTGTCTGTGATAAGTTTTTATACTAGAAACTGTATTTAAAGCTGAATTAATTAATTTTGAAACATTCAAATTAAATTCTACTGAAAGTCCACTTTGAAGTGGAGCATTATGAAGACTAACCAACAACCCAGGCACAGTGGTGCACACCTGGAATCCTAACTGAGACAGGAGGAGTGCAAGTTTGAGACCAGCCTGGGCAACTTAGTGAGATCTTGTCTCAAAACAAAAAAATAAAAAGAGCTGGGGATGTAGCTCAATGGAAAAAGCTTGCCTAGCATGTACTTTGGGTTCAATCCCCAGCATCTCTTTCTCTCTCTCTCTCTCTCTCTCTCTCTCTCACACACACACACACACACACACACACACACACACACACACTAAAGGATGGAAAACAAGTATGGTTAAAATCTCCACATGCATTTGATCACCTCTGACAGTGGCCACACAGAGCTTTCTTGCCTCTCACCATTGGAATAAATCAGTTGAACACTTCAGCTGCCTGTTTTGCTTTGGACTGTGGATCATGTAAACATGAATAGGAAAAGTTTGTGTGACTATGAACTAGATAGTAGCCAACAGAGGTGAATCAGAGCCAGATGCAGGTGCTAAATCTGTGGTTTTGGGAACTGGCACTAGTGAATGTCTGATTCTTTCAAGATAACCCTATCAAAGCTCTTTTAGATGTTCTCCAAGCTTACCAAGCAGGAGGAAACCCCCAAATAGGGTGAGCTTGTGTTACTCATGTATGTGTCCCATAGGTGGGACATGAACTAACTGGGACCTGGAAGGCACGAATGGGATCATTATCTGATAGTCACCACTTCCATTGTCTTCTTAAACAGATTAAGGGATGATCTGAAAAGTGGGAGGCAACCAGAGATTATAGAGCCAGTGAGGAGGCAGCCAGTAAGCATTTCAACTCCACAGAAAGCCAACTAGATTTTTGAATTTGAGTGAAATAGTAAGATTGTTTGAGAGACATCTAAAAGGTAAGCAAAAATTTTATGGTACCCATTCTTATGCAAGGCCGAGTCAAAATGTATGGGAAAATCATTTCTATTTCTTTAAGTGAGCAGAAGAAAATGTATAGTCAATATGAGAAACACCAATATACAATGTTAAAAGATGTAGATAAATCAGTACAATTTTAGTGTGCTGAGTGTTGTTTAAAGAATAGGAAAGGCACTATTCAGGGACTGACGCAGAAGAAGTAATCAGAATGGAATGAAGAAGAGAGGACCCTAAAACTCTGAGAGATTGCAATTTTAGCCTGTACCTTCTCGAATAGTAAGTTTTCTTTGTACCTGTGATTGTAGAGTTAGTCTCTTGTGTTCACCCTCTGAATTTTGTGTATTAGGAATGCTTCTGATCAACTCTTACAGTGAAAACTTAAATCTAAATTATGCTTTTCAGTTGTTGGAAATGGGTAAAGTACTTTGAAAAGAACAAGTATATCCAATGGCTTTTAGATTTAAATTTTTTAACAACTTGCAGTTCTGGAGGTTGAGCCCAGGGCTTCACACAGTCTGCCACTGAGCTACATCTCCAGCCCTCCAGAGGTTTTTTGAAAAAGCCAGATAAATTCACATTGAGATGGTTTTTTTATCTGTACTAATTATTTCCTTTAGAACTTCGTTGATTATAGAAGTATTTTTATCATAGATTTCCTTAATTAACTTGGATTTCAAATATTTGTATCTATAGATCTGTTATGTATAATAATTCCTTTGAAAGGCATTTCCGATTTGCATTTAATAGACAAAACCTAATTTTTATTTTAATTTCCATGGATGGATTAAAAGTAAGAAATTTTGTCCTTTGGCAGTATCTTAGCTTTTAAAATAATTAATAAACTATAGTAATTATGGTCATTTTAAAGCCATTTTTTTCCAAACAGCAAAATCAGTCTGTTATGTTTGTCTTTTCAATGACTAATTTAAGTCTGTACGACTTAAATATAAAAATGTGTAATACCTACAAGGGATTTGCTATAATAGAATTTTTTTTTCTACATTTAATTTAAAATTAACATACCTATTGGTTTATAGCTAAGTCTAATGAAAGTACATTGCTTAAAATATACTTTATAGATATCTTAAATTAATTAGAACAGTTAATATCTACTTGTCTTTTGTATGTTTTTAGTCTATTCTACTGTAACCTGTTAAGCTCGGCACTTTGGTTACATTCTTCACAGATATCACCATGCCTCTATTGCTCAGGGCTGTATCTAACAGCAGGACTTGGCACTTGGGCACCTGTAAAATATTTGGCAAATTAATATTTCCCAAACAGGAAATTATAACAAGATTACATTTTGCCCCACATCTGTAGGGAGTCTGAGGCAGGAGGAAGGTGAATTTGAGGCCAGCCCAGGCAACTTAGCAAGAGCATGTCTCAAAATAAAATTTTAAAAAGGGTGGAGGATGAAGCGATGTAGCTCAGGGTAGATCTTTTTTTTTTTTTTTTAATATTGTTTTAGTTGTAGATGGACACAATGTCTTTATTTATTGCTTTGTATGTGGTGCTGAGGATCGCACCCAGGGCCTCACGCATGCGAGGCAAGCGCTCTACCGCTGAGCTACAGTCCCAGCCCCTCAGGGTAGATCTTTTGCCTATTATGTGCAAGGCCCTGGGTGTGATCCCCAAAACCCACCCTCCACCCAAAAGTGGAAAAGCAAGTTGCCTCCATGTCTGAGTTTCTTTATAACAAAATACCAGACACTGGGTAGATGATATAGTACATAAATTTATTTTCGACAGTTCTGGAGACTGGGATGTTACAAGATCAAGGTTCTAGTTGGTTCTGTATGGTGAAGGCTACTCTCTGCTTCCAAAATGGCAACTTGTAGTGTACTTACATTGCAGAAGGTGCAAGGGCAAAAAAATTTAAAAATAAAAAGTCAGAAGAGACAAAGAGCTCCCAGCACCTCTACATAGGTCACTAATTCTTTCACGAGCACTCAGGATTTACTCATCTCCTAGTACTTCATAGTGCTGTCACATTGATGGTTAAGAATTTGGAGAGTTGCTGGGCACCGTGGTGCATGCCTGCAATCCCAGAAGCTCTGGAAGCTGAGGCAGGGGTTTTGGAAGTTCAAGGCCAGTCTCAGCAAGTTAGTGAAACCCTTAGCAACTTAGCAAGATTCTGTCTCAAAATGAAAAATAAAAAACAGGCTGGGGATGTGGCTCAGTGGTTAAATGCCCTGGATTCAATCCCTGGTACTAAACAACAACAACAACAAAAATTTGTGGGTCGTATTCAGACCATAGCACTCTGGAAGACAGGAATCTCTAAGCAACCATCAAGGAATGCTTACAGAGCCTTTGGTTAAAATTATTTTTACTGTAATGTAACTTTCATGCTATGCCATTTTTTGCCATCTGCTTCATTGCATTAATAGTCATCTTCACACCTTTTAATTGCATGTTTAAATTGTTGAGAGTCTGCACCCCTATCAGAATTACAATATTTCTTAACTACCTCACTTGATACGAGACCTACTAATATGTCACAGGAAAGTGGGGAGACGAAACTCGAAACTTTGGTTCTTGTGTTCTCATGAAAGAAAATTTAAAGTTAGACACCAAAAGTCATCCAAGAGAACTTCATCATGAGTGAAAGTGAGGTGAAAATAAAGTAAAAGCAATGGAAGGCTCAAGCAGAGAGCACTCTCAAGACAGAGTGGGTCACCTCTGAGCAGAGAATGAGAGAGGAGAAAAAGCTATCTCCAAATTTGTTAGTTTGATGTTTGAGAACAGGGGACCACGTTCTGCCTCCTTGCCAATCAGGTGTTCAACTCCTGCTTCATATTGGGTGGTGGAGTTTTTGACCTTATTTGGTCCTCTCTGGAATTGTCATGGTGGCCATCCTATTTAGGGATGTTTCATCTACAAGTCAATCCTATGTTAATGTGGGCATTGGGGGCAGTAGCCAGTCAGAAGTTACCTTACAGGGCCTGTGCTACCACAGGAATCTTCCTTCTCAGAAAAGTGGAGACACCTATAGCCATAATTCCTTACTTCACACCAACCTCAAAGGACCCCGTCAAGAATTAGTCCTCTTAATCCTTTTCTTTTGATGTATTTACCTATTAGCTCCCTTTGCTTCTGTTTCTTTTCTACAAATCAACTGCCATCCTTTGCTTTCTCATCCACTTTGAAAGTACTTTGGAAACTCTAAAGTAATTTAAAGAAACTGTGACCTTGCCATGCCTTTTACTGCTCATTCTAGCTACCTCTTAACAATATGTGTCTCATAGTCATTTGTTGACAGAAAGTGCTTACTGTATCAGATACACATATTTACTAATTCTTTCTTACCACCTCTCCATTGCCTTCCAGAAGCAAGGATCTGTAAATTTGGCATCAGAGTCATGTAGAATTTTTTCTTATCCTTTTGATGTTCTTCCTTCTTTCAGGTTTAGGACTCTCTTTTCTAAATGCAATGTGCATCTTTATCTTCTATAAAGATAATTCTTATAACAGTATTGGTTGCCAACTAGCCCTCTCTCTCTTTTAATTTTTTGTATTGGAGATTGAACTCAGGGGCACTTAACCACTGAGCAACATCTCCAGCCATTTTTATTTTTTGGCTTGAGATAGGGTCTTACTAAGTTGCTTAAGGTTACTTTGAACTTGTGATCCTCCTGCCTCATTCTCTTGAGTCACTGATAGGCCTGCACCCGTAACCGGCCCAACCGCACTCTTAATCTCATTTTCCTAATATCAATGGATCTAAATACCTTTTAAACAAGCTCGCAATCTGATTAGCCAAGGTGGAGAGCCATGGTATATAAAAAGCCATTAGAAAAGCTGATGGATATTTTTCAGGCTGTGGAAGACCTTATTTATTTATTTATTTATTTATTTATTTATTTATTTTGGTACCGGGGATTGAACTCAGGGGCACTTGACCACTGAGCCACATCCCCAGCCCTGTTTTGTGTTTTATGTAGAGACAGGGTCTCATTGAGTTACTTAGCGCCTTGCTGTTGCTGAGGCTGGCTTTGAACTTGCGATTCTCCTGTTTCAGCCTCCCAAAGTGCTAGGATTACAGGTGTGCGCCACCGTGCCTGGCTGGAAGACCTTATTTTTAAGAGACCTCTAGCTCTCTATTCCATTCCATTTGAAGAAGTCAGTATTTAACAGATTATAATTTACTTAATAATTTGAAATAATAGAGTAATATTGACCTTTATATTATTCCAAAGGTTAAGTGAAGTAATTGTTATGGGAGTCCTTTGTAAATTATAAAGTGATATGACATTTGAAAGATGTCATTTAAATCCTAACCTTTATTAAGCATTTACCATAGGCTCGGGATGTGCTGAGTGTTTACAGAGTTTACAATATTAAATTCTGTGGCTGCCAAATCCAGTAGCTCAGTGTAGATCCCTGGATTATCTACTTGCATAAAGGATCATGAATTCCCGATTTACAAATTATGAACAGCAAGATATGACATAGATCTCAATATTTACATCATCCCAGTCTCCAAAGGGGATTCCAACATTCAATCAGATTTTAGACAGTGATTTAGCCAGGCCCTGTGGCACACACTGTAATCTCAGCTACTTGAGAGTCTGAGGCAGGAGGACTGAAAGTTTAAGGTCAGTCAGGGTAACTTATCAAGACTTGTTTCAAAATAAAAAATAGAAAGGGTTGGGTATGTAACTTAGTGGTGGAGTGCTTCTGGTATTAATACCTAGCAACACAAAAAATAAATTAAATAAATAAATAAAATAGAAAAACCCATTGACTTAGTATTTAGACTGTGTAAGATAATTACTAATTATTTTTTTCTTTGCTAAAGAGTCTCAGTGGGCTACAAAAAATTAAATTTTTTTTTCTTCTCCAAAAATGTTCCTGCTGCCTGGCACTAGGATTGAACCCAGGGTGCTATACAACTCACTGAGCTATGTTCCATCTCTTTTTATTTTTATTTTTTTTTTGAGACAGGGTCTCACTAAGTTGCTTAGGGCCTCACTAAATTGTAGAGGCTAGCTTGAAACTTGTGATTCTCCTGCCTCAGCCTCCGGAGTTGCTAGGATTACAGGCCTATGCCACAACACCCCAGAGGGCACTTTTTTTTTTTAAGGAAGATTTTTAAGATAGCCACAATTTTTATCTGCATGCAGATATGAATGGGGCGTACGTGATTATTGCTGGGTTAATTCTCCACATACAGGTATAACCAATATTGATGTTAAATGACTCATGTCAAAGGACAAAATTATGAGTTCTTAATTGAATTTATTTCTTTTCTGGATTGGAGCAGCACTTTATAATAGAATAAGTGTCAAGCAGTAAAGTTTGATTTTATAGACAAAGAAAGGCTGAAGGAAGCAGAAATAAAGGAACCAAAAGTGGGTTGACCATTTCAAAGTTACTGTCCTTGTAAGGTGGGGCAGAGAGACAGAACAATAGGTGAAATAACTAATGTGCTAGCAATTAACTTCAAATTATCTTTTTTTTTTTTTTTTTGGTCTAAGGGGTTAGTCAGAGGGGACTTTATTATAATGCCAGTTGAAATTGGCTTTTTTGGGAAATTTTACTGTTATCTCTATATTCTAATTTTTCAGAAAGATCAGATAACAGCTTTGTTTTGGTTTTCATTTTTCAGCTTTGTCTGTAGGGCCCAGTGTAGGAGCTTAGTTTAAAACAATGGCCTACTACATGCCAAACAATCCTAGGCATTCAGGAGGCTGAGGCAGAAGGATTGCAAGTTTGAGAACAGCCTGGGCAATTTAGTGAGATCCTGTCTCAAAATTAAAAAATGAAAAAGGCTGGAGGTTTTATTCAGTAATAGAATGCTTGCCTAGCATGCTCAAGGTCATGGGTTCAATTCTCAGTATTGCAAAAATTAATAAAACTGCAACAGTGGTCCAGTTTATGCTTTGAATATAGCCCTTGCTGCTCTGCCACTGCAACTCACTTTTAAAATGGACACATTTCTTTCTCTTCCTCTCTCCCTGCTCCTCCCTAATCTCTCTCCTTCACCAATCTCAAAGGAATTAGGATTTTTCTTCCCCATCCTAGGCAGAGTGATTTGTCCTTGAGCAATTATTCACCACAGAAACCAAGTAATTCAGACTTTGGGGATGGCACCAGAAGATCTCAGAAATGACTATCTCCCAAATTAACAAGTGAATTACAACTCCAGACAGAACCTGTAGAATGTAGCCCTTGAATCACCTCTTTTAAAGCTCCTTTCTCCCCTTGATGGGCAGAAACACAGCCTCTGGGGCAAGATTTGCCTGTGCTTCTCTGACAGCAAAGCAAAAAATTCCTTTTATTTTTTTCTCAAAACTGTGTCCTTGTTATTGGATTGGCATCAGGGATAAGAACTAAGCCTTTGGTAACAAAACCACAAGCAAATAAATAAAACAATGGCCTTCTGTAATTTTAATTTTAATATTTACCATAGCTACTCTGAAGTTCACTGTAGAGCTCCAACGTCAGAATCATTTTCAGATTCAGGTTATTTATCATAAATGATGCATAAGCTTCTGAACTAACATACTGTACAAAGGAATGGAAAAGACCAGGGTAATTAAAAAATATGCTCCAGGAAAAAAATGGAAATCTCCTTAATCTTACATGTGCGTTAGATTGCTTTCATGTGCTTTGTCTAGGTAAAGCAAATTTTTTCCATAAGAGAAATCTTGGCCAGAAAATATGCCTGGTAAATCAGTCTTTTAAAAACTGCTGAAGATAAGGGAAAAAATTAGTAACGTAATGCTGATGCTAAACTGCCCATCTAATTAATTCTTGGGCACTATTAACAATTTTTTGCTTTTTTTGGCAGAAGGTTTTCTTTTTTAACTAATCCTATCTTAAGTTATTTCAAGAAGATTCTTTTAGTTGGACAGGCAAGAAGATGTTCTTTGCCTCCTTTATGTAACTTAGTGTCTCCACTTAAATAAAATGCCTTAAGGAAAAAAAAATTGCAGAGGAGGTAGGAATAGACAAGAACAAGGTTAAAAGGACTTGGTTTTAACAGGTATATACATGAGAACCTAAGACTTCTGGAGGGTGGGGTGGGGTCATTTTGGGATTAATGAAGAAGGGATGTTGTCACCTTAGAGCACGGGTATTTTTTTACTAGTGGCTCTGCAACAAAGAGGCCATTATGCTTCCAAACAAGCTCCAAACAATGACAGAGAAACCAGGCAAAGGGGGCCATACCAGTGGTTGCTTATTGAACATTTCCATAATGTTTTCAAGATAATTGGCTTAAATACATGCCCAAACTAAGTTGTTAAAGTTTCAAGGACACTACAATTAACAGCGATTTATTTTAGAGCTCTGTAAGTAGTTCTTTGTTCTTTCCTGTAAGTAGATCTCTGAGGGACATAACTAAGGCCTGGTATGTCCTGGGTCAAGACTTCATGAAACAAAAGACACTTTTCCTGCTGAGATGGCAGGGATATTTGGAATCAGGAATATGTTGTTACTCTGGGTAAGATAGGTAAAAATAAATTTCAAGGTTATTAGTTTGCACTTTATATACTGCTCCAGGAACAGACAGTTCAGTGAGTACAGTCAGCCCTCTATCCATGGGTTCTATATCAGCAGATTCAACAAGCTGAAGATTGAATTTTTTTTTTTTTTTTTTAAAGTGTACTCAAGGGCTGGGGTTGTGGCTCAGTGGCAGAGCACTTGCTCAGCATGTGTGAGGCCCTGGGTTCAATTCTCAGCACCACATATAAATAAATCAATAAGATAAAGGTCCATCAACAACTAAAAAAATATTTTTTAAAAAAGTGTACTCAACATGAATAGATGTTTTTTTCTTGAAATGATTCCCTAAACAATATGGAATAGCTATGTAGAGAGCATTTACATTATATTAGGTATTATGAGTAATCTAGTGATTAATTTAAAGTGTATGGGAAGATCTGTATAGCTTATATGAATAGTTGTGCAGTGCATGATAATGTTGTACATCAGGAAATGTTTTGATCAACAACGCACTTCATATAAAATTGGTCCAAAAGATTACAATGGAACTGAACAATTCCTATCGCCTTATAACATGGAAGTGTAAACCATTACTGATGTATTTGAGGTGATGTTGGTATAAACACACATACCTCACTGCTGGTCATACGAAAGTACGTAACAGTGGTCCACTTTGCTTTGAATATAGCTCTTGCTGTTCTGTCCCAGTGACTTATTCTCAAAACTAATAGGTTTCTTTCTCTTCCTCTCTCCGTGCTCCTCCATAATCTCTCCCCCTCCCTAATCTCAAGGGAAACAGGATTACCTTTCTTCCCCATCCTAGGCAGAGTTTTCTGTCCTTGAGCACACACTCACCACAGGAACCAAGTAACTCGGACTTTGGGAATGGCACCAGAAGATCTCAGAAATGACTATACCAAATGAACAAGTAAATTACAACTCTGGACAGAACATGTAGAATGTAGCCTTTGAATCACCGCTTTAAAAGCTTCTTGTTCTCCTCAGTAGGCAGAATTATAGCCTCTGGGACAGGAGTCCTCTGTTTCTCCTTTGCTAACAAAACAAAAAATCTTTTTCCTTTTACTCAGAACTGTCCTTGTTATTGCATTGGTACCTAGGAGAAAGACTGAGCTTTTAGTATCAAGTTTAGAATGTACAATTATGCACAGTATGTAATCCTATATAGAGATAAAAAACAATCTATTATTGGTTTATGTATTACTATACTATATGTTTTATCATCATTTTAGAGTATATTTCAACTTATGTAAAAACAATTTGAGAGTAAAACAGCCTCAGGTAGATCCTTCAAAAGAAGAATCATGATTATAGGAGATGATAGCTCCCTGTGTATTATAGTCCCTGAAAATCTTCCAGTGGGAGGTAGAAGACAGTGTTAGTGATGATCCTGACCCTGTGTAGTCCTTAGCTAATGTGAGTGTTTGTGTTTTAGCTTTGAAGAAAAAGTTTAAAATGTAAAAAAAAATTAAAAATTTAAAAAGTAAAATAAAGCTTACAGGATGAATATATAAAGAAAGAAAATATTGATCCAAGAGTGATGATGCATGCCTGTAATCCCAGTCACTCTGGAGGCTAAAACAGAAGGATCACAAGTTCAAGGCCAGCTCCACTCCAGGAACTTAGTGAGAGACCCTGTCTCAAAATAAAACAATTTAAAAAAACTGGGGATGTAACTCAGTGATAAAAGTGTTCCTGGGTTCAATCCCTAGTACTGTTGCTGAAAGCTTGGTCCTTGTCCCTGATGTCAATCCAATAAACAGGATATGGTTTTTGAGAAAAGGGAAAAAAGTTTATTGCTTTGCGAGCAAAGGAGAAACACAGGGGACTCCCCCAGAGGCTATGATTATGCCCATCATCAGGAACAAGGAGATTTTAAAGAGGTGACTCAAAGATCACCTTCCAGGTGTTCTCTGGAGTTGTGATTCACTTGTTAATTTGGGAGATAGTTATTTCTGAGATCTTCAAGTGCCATCCCCAAAGATTGAATTACTTGGTTCCTATGGTGGGTGTGTACTCAGGGCCAGATAACTCTGCCTAGGACCGGGAAGAAAGGTAATCCTGTTTCCTTTGAGATTAGGGAGGGGGAGAGATTAGGGAGGAGCAAGGAAAGAGGAAGAGAAAGAAATGTGTCTATCTTTAAAATAAATTGCAGTAGCAGAGCAGCAAGGGCTATATTCAAAGCATAAACTGGACCACTGTTATAACATCAATCAAGCAAAAAAACACCCCAAAACCCAAAATAAAAAGATTTTCATGCAGTTGTACAATGTGTATTTTCAGTTCAGGGTTGTGACAAAAAGTCAAAAGAAGTTAAAAATGTTTAATTTTTAAAAATGTTTAATGTTTAATTTTTCCCAGTATATGTAAAAATTGTTTACATTATGCTGCTATAGTCTATTGTGCAATAGCATTATGTCTAAATAACAATATATATACCTTAGTTTGAGAGTATTTTATGGCCAAAAAAATATGCTAATGATAATCTGAAGCTAAGACAGGAGGATTGCATGTTTAAGGCCTGCCTGGGCAACTTGATGAAACTATTTCTCAAAATAAAACATAAAAAAGGTGGGCATGTAGCTCAACAGTAGAGTGCCCTTGGGTTCAAAGCAAACAAGAAGAAGCACCCCTCCAATCTTAGGGCCCTTAGGAATTGGACTAAATCTATTGTACCTATGCTCTATGAATGGAATAAACCTTGGATGATAGCACACGCCTATTTAATATATGGGTGATGAATATGTTACCAAAACTGGTAATCCAATAACAAGGACATGGTTTTGAGAAAAAGAAAAAAGAAGGTTTTATTGTAACAGGGGTTCACTTGATGCTTTGACTATATCCCTTTTGGCTTTGAAAC
>PVHX01003578.1:54002-99854 GCA_004024805.1 Geosciurus inauris
CTTAGAGAATTTCAAGAAAACCCGGTCAGGAAGGGGAGGGGTTGGGTACAGGAAGAGAAGGCCATAGTCCTTCCTGATGGGTCAGGAAAACTCGCTGATTGACAGGAGGCATGTCCACTAGTGACGTCACATCTGGCTTGCAGCTCTGCTGATCAGCTTCTTATTTGGGCATCTTGGACCCTGACCAAACCTGACAGAAACTTACATGTTTTTTTCTTTTCCCCAACCTTCTTCTCCTGGGCCTCCTTTCTGATCTTTTCCCTAACCTTCTCCTCCCTGATCTTCTTTTCCCTTCTGTTCTCCTTCCTGATCTTTCCTCCTTAATATCATTTTCTATGAATCACCTCTTTAAAAGCCCCAGTTCCAGCCAATGGGCAGAATCACAGCCTTTGGAATAGGAGTCCCCTGTGTTTCTCCTGTGTTAGCAAAGCAATAAACCTTCTTTTTCCTTTTTCTCAAAACTGTGTCCTGGTTATTGGATTGGCATCAGGGACAAGGACCAAGCTTTTAGTAACATTATTGCTTTGCTAGCAAAGGAGAAACACAGGGGCTCCTGTCCCAGAGCCTGTGATTCTGCCTATTAGGCAGAACAGGGGGCTTTTAAAGAGGTGATTCAAAGTTTACCTTCCATGTGGTATCTGTCAGAAGTTGTAATCTGTTGGGTCCAGAGATGGCGGCTAGACAAAGGGAGGCTGGGCATTTGAACTTACCTGCATGCGCCAAGACTTCCCGCATGCTCCAAAAGGTTGACTGCTCAACGCTCTGCCTTCAACCAATCATCAGTAAACACACTGACCTCTGAAATGCCCACTGATTGACAGGAGGCATGTCTACTGGTGACTGTCAGCGTCTGGCTAGTTGTTCCTTTTTTGCAGCTGCTCACTGCAGCTGCCCTGACTGGTCTCTTTAATTGGACATCTTGGACCCTGATCTGACCTAACAGTCTTTACTGCTGATACTTTCCATGTGTTCTCTGTTAGGAGTTGTAATCCACATGTTAATTTGGGGTATAGTCATTTCTGAGATCTTCTGGTGTCATCCTCAAAATATGAATTACTTGTTTCCTGTGGTAACTGTGTGCTCAGGGACAGAAAACTCTGCCTAGGATTGTTATGGTGAGATTACAATAAATCATTCGAGTCAATCTTAAAGTAGGAGTCAGAACCATCTTAATGTACCAGCTGGTGGTCCGGGTTCACCAGCTGGTGGACCAAGAGGCAAGCTGCAAGTCTACATCCTTCGACCCCCCTCCAAGGGTTAGAGCACAGCTTCATATTCCAAAACCACATTAATCATAAGTGGCTGTTGCTATGATTCAAAACCATAAGCAAAACACCATGATATCTAAAATCATAAGCAGAAGGGGAAGTGGGTCAAAATAGCCCTAGTTGAGTATAAGTTAAAGAACAGTTACTAACATCTAGATAATCATTCTGACAGGGTACATTTTCCAAGAAAAGTGGGAAATAAGAAGAGAACAGTTTTATATTGTATAAGAATTGCCATTTTGTGTTGCCAAACATGCTATGCTAAGCAACTGTTGGCGGGTACAGAGGTGGGGTGTTCCCATGGGAGAGGCGATTCTTACATGATGTGGAGTCTCAGGGTAAAATGGAGTCTGTTTGGTCATTGCCCATATAACCTGATCCATAAGAGGATGGGAAGAAAGGTTATCCTGTTTCTGGTGAGATTAGGGAGAGGGAGAAATTAGGGAGGAGCAGGGAGAGATGAACAGAAAGAAATATGTCAGTTCTGAAAATAAGTCACAGTGGCAGAACAGCGAGGACTATATTCAAAGCATAAAGTGGAGCACTGTTACAAGTATTTTAAGCCCACTATAGAGACCTTTTGCTCAGAAAATGATTCCTTTTCAGCCAGGTTGGGAGGAATGTGCCTGTAGTTCCGACCAATTGGAAGGTTGAGACAGGAAGATCCAAATTCAAGGTCAGCCTGGGCTACATAGTGAGACATTATCTTAAATGAAACAAACAAACACGACGCCTTTCCAAACGTTACAGTTATGGACAACACACTTGGTTACAAAAGAGCTCTGATAGAGATATACAACGAGATGAATATTGCTTTCATACCTGCTAACACAACTATTCTTCAACCCATGGGTCAATAAGTAATTTTGAATTTTGTCAGGTGTGGTTGGCACATGCCTGTAATCCCAGTGACTTGGGAGGCTGAGACAGGAGGAGTGAAGATTTGAGGCCAGCCTCAGCAATTTGGAAAGGCCCTAAGCAACTTAGTGAGATCCTGTCACAAAATACAAAATAAAAAGGGCTGGGGCTGGGGCTGGGCTCAGTGGTAAAGCATCCCTGGTCTAAATCCCTAGTACTCCCCCCAAAAAAGTAATTTTGACTCTCATGTATTATTATTATTATTATTATTATTATTATTATTATTTATTAGTAATAGTTGTACTGGGAATTGAACCCAGAGGCACTCTAACATTTAGCCCATCCCCAACATTTTTTTAAAATTTTAAGACGGAGTCTCTCTTATCAAGGTGCCCAGGCTAGCCTCAAATATGCAATCCTTCTGCTCAATAACCTAGTTCCTGGGATTACAATAGGCATGCATTACCGTACCTGGCTACAGGACCCCAGGATGTTTGGAATGGTCAATGAGCATTGGCTTCAACTTCAGTCAGTAGCTGTGTTTCCTGTTAACAAGAGAGTCAATTTCTCCTTTTAAAGTCCAACATTGACTTCTCTCAGGTTACAAAAGTCTTAGATGGTATCTTCTAATAGAAGGAAGGATGTTTTGTTTACATTGAAAATTTGTTATTGAGTGTGGCCGCCTTCATCAGTGCTCTGAGCTAGGTCTTCTGGAGATCTTGCTGCAGCTTCTGTGTCAGCACTTGCCGCTTCACTTTGCACTTTAATGTTACAGCCATGTCTTCCTTCCTTAAACTTGGTGAACCTATGAACCAACCTCTGTTAGCTTTAAGCTTTCCTTTTGCAGCTTCCTTGCTTTGTTTAGCTTTCCCAGAACTGAAGAAAGTTAGGGCCTTGCTCTGAATTAGGCTGTGGCTGCAGGGAATATTGTGGCTATTTGGATCTTCTATCCAGATCACTAAAACATTCTCCCTATCAACAGTAAAGCTGTTTGATTTTCTTATCATTCATGTGTTCACTGGAGCAGCACTTTAACTCCCTTCAGGAAATCTGCCTTGGCATTCACAACTTGGCCCATAGTTGCAAGGGGCTTAGCTTTTGGCCTACCTGTTTTCCACATGCCTTCCTCACTAGGCTTACTCATTCCTAGCTTTGGCCTTAAGGTGAGAGACTCTTCCTTTCACTTGAATATTTAGAGGCCATTATAGGGTTATTAATGAGCCTAATCTGAATATTGTGTCTTCAGAGAGTAAAAAAGTCCAAGGCAAAGGAGAGAGGCTGAGAAACAGTCATAACATACATTTATTGATTTGTCGTATATGGGTGCAGTTTGTGGCATCTCTACACCATGATGATAGGAACGTCCAACATCACTGATGTTTGAAATACTCTGAGAATTGCCAAAATGGGCCACAGAGATGTGAAGTGAGTATATGTTGTTGGAAAATTTGTGTTGGCAGACTTGCTTGACACAGGATTGCCATAAACCTTTAATTTGTAACAAATGCAACATCTGTGAAAAATGCAATATCTGTGAAGCACAATAAAGCAAAATATAGTAAAACGAGGTACACTTGTTTACGATAGTTGTTGCTCTTCTGATTTACTCTGCCAGATGGCTGCTGCCAGATTTGTTCAGGCAAGTACTTTTCCTTCATAATCATCTTATTTAGAGTTTCCAAAAATTCTTCAGCTACTTCCACATTATATAATGAATAATGATTCTAGAATCATTTAAGCCACCCACAGTTACTCTGAGCCATCATAATCAGGTCTAGCCTTTTCTTTCAACATCACAAACAAATATTTTTGCTTTGGCTGAGACTGTCATGATGCTGAGAGGGATAGGCTTCTGTGTCTGGTTGTTAGTACAGGTCATTACAAATTTCTCCACATCTGCTGTAGACCCTTCTCAAATTTTTGCTAGTCTCTTGCCTTTGATAAAGCAGACCCTCTAACAGCTTTCATCACTTCATTGTTGTTCTTCAAGATGGAAGCTAGAGAGGACTGGGGCATGCATGACTGTCAGCCAAAAAGCATTACCAATTTTTCACCTTTGTAGTCCTTAATCACTTTTAATTTGATTTCCAAGTCAATCAACCAACATTAGCTACAGATTTTATGTGCTTTGGGGCCATGATGACAAAAGAACATGGGATTAACCAAGGACAAGGAAAAATGATACAATGGAGAAAACTGGTGAATGTGAGATGTATCAGGCAGCTGGTGTAACGCAGCATAGTTTTGCAGTAAAATTTTATTCTTATAAGTAAAAGGAGTGCTCTAAAATAACAATAAAAATATAGTGGGAGCTGGGATTGTAGCTCAGCGGTAGAGCACTTTTCTCGCATGCGTGAGGCCCTGGGTTCGATCCTTAGCACCACATACAAAGCAATAAAATAAAGACATTGTGTCCATCTACAACTAAAAAAATATTAAAAAAAATATAGTGAATACAAAAATCAGTAACATCGTTCTCTATTATCAAGTATTAGGCATTGTAAGTGATCGAGTAATTGTATGTGCTGTACTTTTTTATTTTTCATTTTGCACTAGGGATTGAACATAGAGCGTTGCACACGTAGGTCAAATGCTCTGCCAGTGAGCTATCCTCCGCCAGCCCTTTTAAATTTTTATTTTATTTTGAGACAGAGTTTTGATAAGTTGCCCCACTGGCCTTCAACTTGTGATCCTTCTGCCTCCCCCTCTAGCATAGCAGGGATTACAGTGTGCCCCACTAAGCCTCACCTGTATTATAGTCTTATATGACCAGCAATGCAGTAGGTTTGTTTACACCAGCATCGCTACAAATATGTGAGTCATGCATTGCATTAGAACACTATGAGTTGATAGGAGTTTTTCAGCTTCATTGTAATCTTATAGGACCTCTGGCACATATGCAGTCCACTATTGACCAAAACGTTAGGGGCACCTGGCAATACTATTCAATTTTATATAAGGGACTTGAGCATCCCTGGACTTTGTTATCCTGGGGTAGGGAGGTTGTGGTGAGTCCTGGAATCTACTCTCCACATATACTTAGGGATGCTTCAGTTAAAAGTGGGGCCTTGGCTGGGCGTGGTGGCACATACCTGTAATCCCAGCTACTCTAGAGGTTGGGGCAGGAAGATTGAAAACTTGAGGAAAGCCTAGAAAATTTAGCAAGGCTCATCTCAAAATAAAATTTGAAAGAGGCTGGGCACAGTGATATATGCCAGTAATTTTAGTGATTGAGACAAGAGGATCATAAATTTGAGGTCAGCCTCAGCAATTTAGGGAGACTCTGTCTCAAAATAAAAAATATAAAGGTAGCCGGGCGCGGTGGCTCAAGCCTGTAATCCCAGCATTTAGGGAGGCTGAGACAGGAGAATTGCGAGTTCAAAGCCAGCCTCAGCAATGGCGAAGCGCTAAGCAACTCAGTAAGACCCTGTCTCTACATAAAACACAAAAAATAGGGCTGGGAATGTGGCTCAGTGGTCGAATACCCCTGAGTTCAATCCCCGGTACCACAAAAAAAAATAAAAAAATAAAAAAATAAAAAAATATAAAGGGCTGGGGACATAGCTCAGTGGTAATATGTCCCTGGCTGGGTTCACTCATCAGTATAAAATATACATACATACACACACACATATATTTTTGTATATATGTATGTGTATATATGCACATACACATATGTATATATATGTATGTGTGCATGTGTGTTTGTGTATAATATATCATATAGCTTGGTGGTAAGTGCTTGCCTAGCATACATGAGACCGTGGGTTCCACCCTAGTATGGAGTATGGATGGGGGTTAGCAGGGGGAAGAAGTGCTTCTGGAGCCATATTACTTTTGTTTATTTTTCTACTTTGCCACTAAGTGTGTGATCTCAGGTAAAACAAATTAAACCATCTAAAATCCTATACTTAAGAAAATACAAAGTATCTGTAGTAAGGGATAAAGGCAAACCAGTACATCATTTACTACTCTACATCTGATTTTTTTTTTTTGGGGGGGGGCAGGTACCAAGGATTGAACTCAGGGGTACTGGACCACTGAGCCACATCCCCAGTCCTATTTTGTGTTTTATGTAGAGACAGGGTCTCACTGAGTTGCTTAGCACCTCACTGCTGCTGAGGCTGTCTTTGAACTCGTGATTCTCCTGGCTTAGCCTCCCTAAGTGCTGGGATTATAGGTATGCACCACTGTACAGGCTTGATTATTTTTCCTTCTCAAATTTTCCTTAACTTAAATGTAAGAGTGTTTAATGGATATCTGCATAATGCCAATAATACTGGTTTGCTATTAAAATACATTTTTATTTGTTCTTTTAAGTTATACATGACAGTAGAATGTATTTTAATATATTATACATACACGGAGTACAACTTTCTATTTTTGTAGTTGTACATGATGGGGCGTTACACTGGTTATATATGAACATAGGAAAGTTATTCGGATTCATTCTACTGTCTTTTCTATTGCCATGTCTGCTCCCTTCCCTCCATTTCCCCCTGTCCAATTAGGTGAACCTCTACTCCTCCCTCCTCCCCACCTACTGTGAGTCAGCATCCAGAGAGAATATTCAGGCTTTGGATTTTTGGGATTGGCTTATTTCACTTATCATAATAGCCTCCAGTTTCATTCATTTATTGTCAAATGCCATAATTTCATTCTTCTTTATGGCTAAGTAATATTCCATTGTGTATATGTACCACATTTTCTTTATCCATTCATCTATTGAAGGGCACCTAGGTTGGTTCCATAGCTTAGCTACTGTGAATTGAGCTGCTATGAACACTGATGTGGCCACATCACTATAATATGCTGATTTTTAAGTCCTTTAGGTATAGTGGGATAACTGGATTAAGTGGGACTTCCATTCCAAGTTTTCTGAGGAAATCTCCATACTGCTTTCCATAGTGGTTGCAGCAATTTGCTGTCCTACCAGCAATGTATGAGTGTACAGGGTACTTTAAAAAATGAACAAATGAAGTAACATTTAAACTAAAGCCATAGGGTGAGTAGGACTTAATGAGGCAAAGGGTATGTGTAGGAGGGGGGCTTCGGGAGAGTTTTTGCAAGGAGTCTTTGGAAACTTTCAAAGAGGGGAAAGGCCATCTGGAGTGAGTGTTATGAGTATGGGATTATAAATTTGCTTTGCTCTGCTTTGTGAAACATAGAACGCCCACCCTTTTTTGGTAAAGGAATTGTGTTTTTCTGATATTGCTGTATTTGTTTATTAAGCTATGATTGTTAGAGGTGTAGAAAAATAAGCCAGATAAAATCTAGGTGGAATTAGTATTGGGATGATCCTGTTATTTGCAGGTGTTGGGTAAGGTGACTCACTCCAGATTGTGATGTTCTGGTTCCAAGGAGCTATAAGAAATGTACAAGACAGGAGTTAGAATGAGTGGGCTGCAGATATGATCTGTTCCTTTTGTTCTTTAAAAGAAAAACAAATCACTTTAAAAAGTGTATTATGTTTTGACTTCCCAACATCTTTTGGGTGACTTTTTATTGGTAAAGTTGTTAGCAAATTACCTGCAAATAATCATTGACTGACTAGTCACAATTAAAAACAAATATTTTAGCCAGGTGTGGTGGCTCACGCTTGTAATCCCAGCACTTTGGGAGGCTGAGACAGGAGAATCGTGAGTTCAAAGCCAGCCTCAGCAACAGCGAGGTGCTAAGCAACTCAATGAGACTCTGTCTCTACATAAAACACAAAATAGGGCTAGGGATATGGCTCATTGGTTGAGTACTCCTGAGTTCAATCAATCTCTGGTACCAAAAACAAACAAACAAACAAGCAAAAAACAAGTATATAAGTATTTTGGCAAGGAGATATGAAAAAAGTCCTCAAAATCAATTGTTATGGAAAGGCAGCTTTTGCTGAAATATTCCACTTTTCATTACCTGCAAATCTGAAAGGAAGGTCTATTTTTCCAGAATGAAGCCATCATAAAAGAGAACACAGTTTTGAAAGTACATTAGGCCTGAATTTAAATTCCAGGTCCATCATATTTACTGTGAAAACATTATTATTATTGTTATTATTATTACTACTATTACTATTATTATTATTGTTATATTTTTTTCTTTAAAAGGGCTGAAGATTGAACCCAGGGCCTCATGCATGGTAGGCAAGCACTTTACCACTGAGATACACTATTATGGTTTAGATGTGGTGACCCCCAAAAGCTCATGTGTGAGACAATGCAATAAGGTTTGGAGGAGAAATGATTGGGTGATAGCCTTAACCTAATTAGTAAATTACTGGATGATGAGATTAACTGAATGTAACTGGAGGCAGGTGGGATGTAGCTGGAGGAAGTTGTTCATTGGGGGCGTGGCCATGGGGTATATATTTGTGTCTGGAGAGTGCAATCTCTCTCTCTGCTTTCTGATTATCATGTGAGCTGCTTCCTTCCGCCACACTCTTCCACCATGGTATTCTGCCTCACCTTGAACCCCAAGGAATGGAGCTTGTCTTCTATAGACTAAGACCTCTGAAACAGCCCTCAAACACATTTTTCTTCCCTAAAATTGTTCTGATCAGATCTTTTAGTCATATCAACAAAAAAGCTAACTAAAACACCCCCAGTCCAATTTTTTTAATAGTTTGCTTGAGGTATTGTTTACATACTAGATAATTTTCTCATTTTCAGTGTACAACTAAGTGATTTTTTTTTAGTAAATTTACAGAGTTCTGAAACTATCACTACATTTCAATTTTACAACATTTCTATCATACCCCGAAGTTCTTTCTTCTCCATTTGTAGTCCCTTCCCAATCCCAGGCTAAGTCAAGCACTAAGCTACTCTTGTTTTTTCCTACAGATTTGCCTTTTCTGGATATTTTGTATGAATAGAATCATAAAATATGTGGTCTTTGTGGCTACCTTCTTCCATTTAGCATAATGTTTTGAGAATCATTCATTTTCAGTAGTTTGTTCCTCTTTCTTTTTGGTAACAGGGTTGAACCCAGGGGTGCTTAACCAAACCACTTAGCCACATACCCAGCCCTTTTTATTTTTTATTTTGAGGCAGAGTCTTGCTAAATTGTTTAGGGTATCATTGAGTTGCTGAGATTGACCTCAAACTTGCCATCCTCCTACCTTAGGGATTACAGGTATGTGTCACTGTTCTTGGCTGTTCCTTTTTCTTGCAAAATAGAGTTCGAGTATATAGATAAGCCACATTTTGTTTATTCACCAATTGATAACCATTTGTAATTGTTCACTTTGGAAATTATGAAAAATGATGCTATAAATATTCATGTTCAAGTCTTTTTTTTAAAAATTTTTTTAGTTGTAGATAGACACAATATCTTTATTTATTTATTTTTATGTGGTGCTGAGGATCGAACCCAGTGCCTCACGCATGCTAGGCAAGCGCTCTACTGCTGAGCCACAGTCCCAGCCCTACATAGCTTTGGTTTTGATATCAGGGTAACATTTGCTTCATAGAATGAGTGCGTTGGAAAAGCTTCTGCTTGTTTTCTGGAAGAATTTGTTAAAGATTGGTTATGTTTTCTCCATTAAATGTTTGCTAGAACTCACTGGTGAGGCCATCTGCACTTGAGCCTTATTTTTATGAAAAGGTTTTAAATTACAAATTCAGTGTTTATTTATTTTGGTTATATTCAGATTTTGTATTTTTCTTGAATCCTTTTAAGTAATTTTTGCTTTTTTGGGAGTTTGCCCATTTCATCTGAGTTATCTAATGTGTCGACATGGAGTTGTTCATGGTATTCACCTATCGTAATTTAAATTTCTCTAGAGTAATTACCAGTGCTCCCACTTTCTAATTTAGTTTTTTGTGTCTTCTCTTTTCCTTGGTCAGTTTTTCTTTGTTCTTTAATATGAAGCTAATACTTGCTTTATAGAACGAGCTGTGTTACATCTTTTTTTATTTTCTAGAAATATTTGTTAAGGATTGGTGTTATTATTAAGTGTTTCCTAGAACTTACCAGTGAAGTCATCTGGGCCTGGGTTTTCTTTATATGAAGATTTAAATTACTAGTTCTATTTCTTTACTTGTTAGATCTATTTAGCTTCTCTGTTTCCTTTCTAATATACACATACATAATTATTAATTTCCCGTAGAAGCACTGAGCAACATCTCATAAGTTGAGATATGTTGTTTTTTCTTTTGTATTTAGTTCAAAATATTTTCTAATTTTTTGACTCATAGGTTATGTAGAGGTACATGTTTATATATTTTAATATTTGTAGATATCTTGTTTTTGATTTCTAATTTAATTCTCTTTATGGTCAGAGAATGCATTTCATGTGATATCATTCCTTTTAAGTTGATCGAGCCTGGCTTTGTAATCAAATATGGTTGTCCTGGGGAGTGTTCCACGTGCACTTGAGCAGTATTCTGTTGTCATTGTCTAGAGGGCACTGCAGACCACAGCTTGGTAAAGCTGCTTGATAGTATTATTCAGATCTTCCATATTTATGTTGATTTTCTATCTAGTTGCTCTATACATTACTGAGTGCAGTATTTAAGCTTCTATCATTACTTTCAGTGGCTTATTTCTCCCCTTTTACTTCATGTATTTGGAGGCTCAGTTATTGGATGTGTATATGTTTATAATTATTATATCTTCCTGATGAAGTGACTCTATTGTCATTATAAAATGCTACTGTTTTCAGCAATACTTTTGTCTTGAAGTCTATTTTGTCTGATGTTACTATACCCAATCCACCATGCTGATTGTTACATATATTTTTCATCCATTAGTTTTTAACCTGTTTGTGTCTTTTTCTCTCTCTCCTCCCTTATTCCCTCCTTCCTTCCCTCCCTCCTTTTTTTCCTTCCTCAACCTCCTTCCTTCCTTCCTTATTTTCTTCCATTCTTTCTTTCACCAGGGATTGAACCCAGGGTAGCTCAACTGTTGAGCCATATCCCCAGTCTTTTTTTGCATTTTTATTTGGAGTCAAGGCCTTGCTAAGTTGCTGAGGGTGGCTTTGAACTTGTGATCCTTTGGTCTCAGCCTCCCAAGCCACTGGGATTACAGGCATGTGCCACTGTGCCCGGCACCAGTTAGTCTTTAAATCTAAAACATAAACCTGTAAACAGCATACAGTTGATCTTTCCTCCCTCTCCTTTTTTTTTTTTTTACCATTGGGAAGTTGTTTAAACTTTGTTTACAAAATACAGAAATTATTAATTTCATAGGGCCATTGTGATAATTAAATCCATCAGTTGGAGATTTGTTAGAATGCTAATTGCTGGGCTCTACTTCCAGTGTTTCAGACTGAGTAGGTTTGAGTGGGTCTCAAAATTTGCATTTCTTTGCTGTACTGGGAATTGAAACTGGGTCTGCTTTACCCTGAGCTATATCCTCAGCCCTTCTTTTTAAAAATGTTGAAGCTGAGCATGGTGGTGCACACCAGTAATCCTAGTGGCTTGGGAGGCTGAGACCGAAGGATCATAAGTTCAAAGCCAGCCTTAGCGACTTAACGAGACCCTAAGTAACTCAGCCAGACCCTGTCTCTAAATAAAATACAAAAAAGGATGGGGGATGTGACTCAGTGGTTAAGTGCCTCTTGGTTTAATCCTTGGCACCAAAAAAAAAAAAAAAAAAAATGTTGAGAACAGGTCTGAGAAGTTGTCCAGGCTGGTCTAGAACCTGTAGTCCTCCTGCCTTAGCCTCCCTAGTCACTGAGATTAAAGGCATTCACTTCCAACCTGAACTGAAACTATGCATTTATAGCAAATACTCTGGTGATTACATAGCTGGACTGGTGGTAGCCACTTTTTGACAATCGCTGAAATAATATAATAACTTAAAACATCTAAAGCAGTTTCAACACCTCATTGTTATTTGGTTGCTCAAAGATAATTTATTCTTTGAGTAATCTACTCTGTTGTTATACTTTTGGTGTTGACTTTAATAGATAAATAATTGTATTTATTTATTAATTTAGGTACTGAGGATTGAACCAGAGGTGCTTTACCACAGAACCACATTCCCACCCCTTTTTAATTTTATATATATGTATATTACATATATATAATATATGTATATATGTACACATATATATGCACATATATATGTACACATATATTTAGTTGTAGATGGATAGAATGCCTTTATTTTATTTATTTATTTTTATGCTGAGGATTGAACCCAGTGCTTTACACGTGCTAGGCAAGTGCTCTACCACTGAGCTAGAGCCCCAGCCTCCCACCGCAACTCCAATCCTTTTTTAAAAAAATTTATTTTGAGTTAGGGTCTCACTAAGTTGCTTAGGGCTCACTAAGTTGCTGAGGCTGGCTTTGAACTTGTGAGTCTCCTGCCTCAGCCTCTGGGTTAAAATTACAGGCATGTGTCACTGTGCCTGGCTAGTAATTGTATTTTTGATGTCTGTTAAAAATAAAGATTGCTTATAATGAAATCAGAAACATTACTTATAAAAAAGGTCAATTTTTATCATTTCTGGGATAACAAATTTATGTAATTTTATTTCTATAATTTTATTTTTCATTTTGTGGAGTATATACTGCTGGGAATCAAACTCAGGGCCTTATGTATGCTAGACGAGTGCTTTATTGCTGAGCTATACCGCCCCCCCACCCCCCCCAAGGTAAGCTAAACCCCTTACCTTTATTTTGGTGCTGGGGATTGAACCCAGGGGTACTTTGCCGATGAGTTACATTCCCAGTCCTTTTTATTTTTTATTTTGAGACAGGGTTTTACTAAGTTGCCTAGGCTGGCCTTGAATTTACAATTCTTCTGCCTCAGCCTCGCAAATCCCTGGGATTACAGATGTGTACCTCCATGCCTGACTGTGGCTCCTACAATTCTTAATATCAGATCCTATCACTAAACTAACATTATTATAGAAGGTAGAACTAAATGAATTAATCATAAAATAGAAAACATTATTTTCATTGAAGGGAAAATAATGATGGTAAATAGTCTAAAGTTTGGTAATAAGTGTAACAAAGGTGCTATTATAATAGATTTGCTATTTTGACCTTTGAAATAACTTGATTTTTTTTTTTTTTTTGGTACTAGAGATTGAACTCAAGGGCACTCGACCACTGAGCCACATCCCCAGCCCTATTTTGTGTTTTATGTAGAGACAGGGTCTCACTGAGTTCCTTGGCGCCTCGCTGTTGCTGAGGCTGGCTTTGAACTCCTGTCTCAGCCTCCCTAAATGCTGGGATTACAGGCTTGCGCTACTGCGCCCGGCTTGAAATAACTTGAAATTAGGGTTATTTGAAGGTTATTTATTTTCAAATATCCCTGAAGAATGTACATTTGTATGAATCTGAACTTTTTATCACTCAGACCTGAGGAACTTCCAGACTTTTACATAGGCTAACTGTTTTTTAAAGAAAAGGCAAATCTCCCTTTAATTCAATGCCTTTGAAAGATTATAAAGAGTATACAATTTAACAAAAAAAGAGGAACTTTTTTTTAGAAACAAATAAACATCTTGGATTAAATATATTATCTTCTTATTACAGGTTGGTGCAATGCCTTGTGATATTTTTGGTTTCATTCTAAATATTAATAATGAAGTGCAAGAGGGCATTTTTTTGTTTTCTCAAATGTTAAAATGGATTTCAAAATTATACTGGATCTATTCTGTATGATAGGGAGGCCTGTAATTTTAAAGTATAATTTACCCAGAATGGAGGTCATGACAATTTAGTTCTGCTAGATACACTTAATATATTTCCTTATCAGATTCTTATTACTCTTATTAGTGCCACTAATGTTATTTTCCAGAGACTCAGAGGCTACTATGTGCTAAGGAGTACTGTACTATTATATAGGAAATAAGAGTTCTTCCTTTAAAAACATCATTGTGCTGGGTGTGGTGGCGCACACCTGTAATCCCAGTGACTTGGGAGGCTGAGGCAGGAGGATTCCATTTGTGGCCAGACTCAGCAAATTAGCAAGGTACTAAGCAACTTAGTGATACTCCATCCCAAAATAAAAAGGGCTAGGGATGAGATTCAGTAGTTAAGCATCCTTGGTCCAAGAAAATGGAAAAAATAAAAACCATTGTGTGTATTATAAGCCACTGCAAAAATTTAAGACTAAGGAGTCTTTTAAAAAATAGAAGGCAGCTGGGTGCGTTGGCGCATGCCTGTTATCCCAGCAGCTCGGGAGGCTGAGGCAGGAGGATCGTGAGTTCAAAGCCAGCCTCAGTAATTTAGTGAGGTCCTAAGCAACTTAGCAAGACCCTTTCTCTAAATAAAATACAAAAAGGGCTGGGGATGTGGCTCAGTGGTTGAGTGCACCTGAGTTCAATGCACAGTACCTGCCCCCCCTACAAAAAAGTAGAAGGCATGTTTCCACCTTTACAGAAATTTTATGGAACAAAGTATAGGTGATTATATATATTAGAAATAAAGAAACAAAGTTTAAAAATAAATGTATTATTTTTCCCCAAATCATCAAGATATTAACTTTGGAAGTATGTAATTTCCTGCTTGTATTTATAGATTATTTAAAGGTCTTCCTCTCACATTTTTAAGAAAGGATACCAAGTTAAATATGAACTGTAAGATTCACACATATTACAGGAACATGTCCACTTCAGTTGCTCAGCTGAACCTAAAACTCGTCTCTATTATTTTTCCCCTGGATTATATATATATATATTTTATTTAGGCTTACATGTTAACAGTGTAAATGATTCATTGTACATAGATAGAGGATAACATATCAATTCTCTAGTTGTAAGTTGTATAGAATCACAACATATATGCAGTCATACATAAAGTTAGGGCTATGATGTCCATCATATTCTATCACCTTTACTGTCCCCATGCCCCCTCCCCGCTTACACCCCTGTGAACAGAGATCCACCATTGTTCCCATGTCCTTCCCCACATTATGGATCAGCATCCACTTATCAACGAGTACATTCGGCAATTGGTTTTCTGAGATTGGCTTACTTCACTTAGCATGATATTCTCCAACTCCATCCATTTACCTGCAAATGCCATAATTTTATTCTCTCTTATTGCTGAGTAATATTCCATTGTGTGTATATACCACAGTTTCTTTATCCAGTCATCTATCGAAGGGCATCTAGGTTGGTTCCACAATTTAGCTATTGTGAATTGAGCTGCTATAAACATTGAAGTGGCTGCGTCATTGTAGTATGCTGTTTTTAAGTCTTTTGGGTATAGACCTAGAAGTGGGATAGCAGGCTCAAATGGTGGTTCCATTCCAAGTTTTCTAAGGAATCCCCTGGATTATATTTTAAGAATTTTAATCTACAGTGTTACCTGATGTCCACTAGGGGGGACCAAACCATGAACAGCGTGTACATTCTGTTACACAAATGATGAAATCCCAAGCCAGTTAACTGCCCTCCTGAAATTCACACATTGTTCTTCAATGTTTCCTGTTTCTAGAAGAGTCACTCTATCATGATGTACAAGCACATCTATAAAAAAAATGGGGAGTCAGCTGGGCAAGGCACCTTGTATCAAAATAAAAAAGTAAAAAAAGGTGATGGGGGCTGGGGTGTGGCTCAGTGGTAGAGCACTTGCCTAGCATGCATGAGGCACTGGGTTCAATTCTCAGCACCACATATAAATAAATAAAAAAAAAAAGAGTCCACTGACAACTAAAAAATATTTTTTGAAAAAGGTGGAGCCGGGGGTATGGTGGCACATGCCTGTAATCCCAGCACTTTGGGAGGCTAAGACAGGAGAATCACGAGTTCAAAGCCAGCCTGAGGAACTAAGCAACTCAGTGAGACCCTGTCTCTAAATAAAACACAAAATAGAGCTGGGAATGTGGCTCAGTGGTTGAGTACCCCTCAGTTCAATCCCTGGTACAAAAAAAAAAAAAAAATGGAGATGTAGCTCAGTGTTTAAAAAAATTTATATATATAATATATATTATATATATATATATCTATAATGTGGAGGTCAATATTAAACAGTATTTTTAGAGTCGAGCAAAAACTTGCTTAGAATCTGTTAACTTGAAAATTTATCAGCTCAGAGAAAAACACTGAACTGTTTTTAAATTGTTCAGCTTTATTAAAATATCAAGTTGCGTACTACATGTCTTTAAAAATGTTTGATTTAACAAGAAGACACCAGTGAGCTATGAAATGTGACTCCATAATGTAATAAGTGCATGTATTGGGGATCATGATAAATATTGTATAATATTTTGTTGGAACAATGTTCAGTTTTTTTATCTGACTATGGCATAACTTAAAATAACTTAAATAACTTAAAATAACTTAAAATCAATAAAACCTAAGATTTGTTTATAATTTGTAATTTAAAGTAGTATAGTTTGAAAATATTGTTGTCCAAAATAAAGTCAATGAGTACAGTAGTATCCTGATTTTCAAGTTCAATATTTCTGTAATTATTTGAAATCTCTGATGTATAAAATATTTTATAATATGAAGCAATAATGTTGTATACTTGTATTTTGTTCTTTCTTAAAGCACTTTACATTTTATGAGCTGTAATATGCCAAGAAAAACAAAAATATTTAATTTCATGTAAATATTACTTAAGAATCACATGTTGTGATCGTTTTCAAAACAAAAATGTAAGCATAGTCAGATAAGAACCACTTTGTAGAACTATAGATTCTAAACAAAATTTTTCAATATTCTAAACAAATTTTTTCAATAGGCAGTTTTAATTTTACTGCCAAATTAGTATAAAAAATCAGACAACATGGAAGATGAAAATATGACTTGTTTAAAAACACAGTACAGTTAAACCGCAAAGATCCTAACTAATCACATCTATTTCTCTGCAAAATACAGGAAGGAATTGCAGGAACCAAATGTCCACTAGATGCCACACTTCCTTTGCTGAGTAAAGCGGTACTTTGACTCTTGGCAAGCATTCTGTAGTTGCTATTGTATCTGGTAACAGGACCCCAGCTCAGTTGTCTCTTCCTTTACCTTCTCATCTCTGTCTCCCTCATGCAATGATATGCCTAATCATCCACACTTTGTATAGTAGCGGTAGCTTGCTAAATTCTGTTAAGGTCCTGAGGCACAGTATAAAGACTTTACATTTGCTGACTTTAAAGATCAATTCAAATTTAACAGCCCTTATTTTAAAAAAAAAAGTCAACAGTTCTCATGTTGAAGACATTTGTGGGGGAGGGATGGCAACTAAAGATGATTTTCAATTTATATGGTTACTCTGTTTCCTCTTTCAAGGAAAACATTAGAAAAAAGCCAATTTTCTAAATATAATCAGAAGGTATAATTTTTTAGAGAACTACATTGAATGAAACTGATGTTATTTTTAGAGGCACTGACATTTCATTTTGTTTTCAGAAATTACTAAAACATTTTTTTTTAAATAAAGGTCTTTCAGTTTTCTTTGACCTTTTTTGGTAGGCTGAATTTAATGATGAGATGAATTCAATAAGTGAAGAACTACAAGGCATTATCCTGTGTTAAGAGAGTCAGAATACTTATATGGAAATTGAGCCAGGATCAATGATGCATGCCTCTAATTCCATCAACTCTGGAGGCTGAAGCAGGAGGGTCACAAGTTCAAGGCCAGCCTCAGCAATTTAGCAAGTCCCGAAGAAACTTATCAAGACATTGTTTCAAAATAAAAAGGACTGGGGATATAGCTCAGGGGTTAAGCACCCTTTCCTTCAATCCCCAGCCCCCTCACTCTGCCAAAAAAATGGAATCACAAGTATTTGACGTATCTGCGAATTGTCAATTATGATTATGATGTCTTCATGAGAATATAATCTGAGATTAGCATTTGAATAACATACTTTAATCGTGATATGAGAGCAGTTCTCCATCTTCTGCTATATTATCAGTTACCTCTGGCAATTCCTCCCTAGCACAATTATAACTTCTTGATATTATGTTTTCCCTATTTTTTGAGGATCTAGTTACTATGTCTGATCACTAAGGAATATGCTGTGAATTTTTAAAATTGCACTGAAAATGACTTTATTTGTTGCAGTAACTAATAAAATGTAGAATTTGGGCTAGGGTTGTGGCTCAGTGGTAGAGTGCTTGCCTAGCACATGTGAGGCACTAGGTTCGATCCTCAGCACCACATAAAAATAAATAAATGAAATAAAGGTATTGTGTCCATCTAGAACTAAATATATATATGTATATATATGTTTTAAAATGTAGAACTTGGTGTGAAATTCTTTTCTTTCTTAACTTCATGTGTTTAGAGGATTAGTTTTCAGGTGACTCTTTTATGTTGTAACCTGTATGAAAAACTCTCTTCTCTCTACTTCCACTTTCTTTCTGTCTGTAACTGACATAAAATCTACTAAACTTATTGGCCAACTTGGTGAAGAAATGAGAGGTAAAACCAAATAAGTGTCCAATCTTTAACAACAAAAATCAATTTAATTGCTTTGATTAGTCAACCTAGATAATCTGTTTATTTATCATAAGAGGTTATAGAAATTACTGTTATTTCATACTTTTTCCTAGTAATTTTCCTTATGTACACATAACATCTATTGTTAAAGACTCCATTGTCTAGGAAACTGAAAACAATTTGTGATAACTTTGGAAAGGAAACTAGAAGAAAGATTAACCAAAATGTGGTTTTGTGAAAAGGGCTCTATTGCTTTAAAGACGCGCTGCATGGGTCCACTTGATGAGTTGGGGTCCTGAGAGCCTGAGAAAAGGGGTCTTTGGGGAAGAGGAAATGGGGTCTCCCAGGATGGCGGTGATGGCCCGTGGAGTCACTCCACTCAGACCCTGGAGTGTAGGTAAAAACTGCTCTGCCGGAGCAAGACGCATAAACACCATTTATTCCAGAAAGTACAGAAGCTTATATGTACTCCTGGATCAATCAGGCCCAAAATTACAAACAAAGGGGTGCTCTCTGTCAAGCATATAGTCCATGAGCATAGAATGGGGAAAGATGGAAGGGAGGGCTTGAAGATATGGAGAGTGCTCCTACAGGGCTCAAATAAGCAAAACCAGGTACTATCTGATGTTGCTTGAATTCATGGGCGCTTAACCACTGAGCAACATCCCCAACACTTTTTTTAAAAATATTTTTTAGTTATAGATGGACACAATGTCTTTGTTTTATTGCTTTGTATGTGGTGCTGAGGATCGAACCCAGGGCCTCACGCATGCGAGGCAAGCGCTCTACCACTGAGCTACAATCCCAGCCCCTCCCCAACACTTTTTAACATTTTATTTCAAGACAGGTTTCACTAAGTTGCTTAGAACCTCGTTAAGTTGCTGAAGCTGGCTTGTAACTTCTGATGCTCCTGCCTGAGCCACTTGAGCCAAGCTGCTGGGATTACAGGTGTGCGTCATTTTGGGAGGGGGTACTAGAGATTGAACTCAGGGGCACTCAGCCACTGAGCCACATCCCAGCCCTATTTTGTGATTATGTAGAGACAGAGTCTCACTGAGTTGTTTAGCGTCTCGCCGTTGCTGAGGCTGGCTTTGAACTCGCGATTCTCTTGTCTCAGCCTCCCAAAGTGCTGGGATTACAAGTGTGAGCCACCGCGCCCGGCTCCCAGCCCTATTTTTTATTTTATTTAGAGAGAGGATCTCACTGAGTTACTTAGTACCTCGCAGTTCCTGAGGCTGGATTTGAATTCAAGATCCTCCTGTCTCAGCTTCCTGAGCTGCTGGGATTACAGGCCTGCGCCATGCTCCCGGCAGTAGGTCACTTTTTTAGTTTAAGATTTGGTTGGTTCTCAGAGTTAGTCTCTTCTAAGACTATCTCTAAACTGAAGGCACATGGTTTTCAGCTTGGTTGTCTTCTAGAATTGTAGCAAGTTTATCTCAATGTCTTATGAAGTGGTCTTCTCACTGGGTTCTTTAAGAAATCTGTAGGTGAATGTACATACTGTGTGAAATGCTCACTTTCCTTATTGATTGGTATTAATTCTTTCAAATCCTTTTACTCTTTCCCCCTGTGTGGTCCAATACTTAAATTCTTTTGATTACTTGTATGAGGCCAACACTACACATGCGGCAAAAAGATGGAAGTGGCACAGGAATGTGGTTACACAGATAAGATCATTTTGTCAAAGATATAAAGTTTGTGGATTTAAAATTCATGTAAGCATCTAGAAAAATATGAATGTAAGCAAGAATGAGATTGTACCTCCAAGACTTTTGCCATGTCTCATTTATAAGACATTGGACCTAATATGTTAAAACAGAGTAGAAAATTGAGAGCTTAAAGAAAAAGAGATAACTTATTAGTGAACATTAAAGACTAGAATTAATATTTAAGATATTTGTTATTATTTATTTTATCAGTTTTTTTTTGCAAAAGAACTTTATCAATGTGAAAACAAAAACACTGAACCATACGTGTGATAAAGCTATTAAAATAAAATGACATGGCCAGGGGTCCACATTTATAGGATTAAATAGGTCACCCATAAAAGGGGGAAGAATACATCATTATTATTTGGTCTCTTTATTTCATCACTGTTTATTCCACTTACATTTTTAATTTTTTTTTAGTTACTGATGAACCTTTATTTTTCATTTATTTATATGGGGTATTGAGAATCAAACCCAGGGCCTCACACATGTTAGGTAAGTACTCTATCACCGATCTACAACTCCAGCCTCTCCACTTAGCTTTAATCTCTTATTTCTTCATCCTCATCTACTTTCTTCATTACATCTACTTAATTCATGTACTTGTCATGTATCTCTTATTCAATTTAATATGACCACCACCAAAACATTATCCATAAAATTAAGAATTAAAACAAATACTAGAAAATATGAATAAGAATTTTGAAATAGACAAGAATATCTATCCATCACATACAGACAATAAAGGTCCATTTTAATTTGGCTTTAAGCTTCATGACAGACAATGGAAAAAGAGAGATAAAAGTCCATATATATTTCTAGTATAAGATTAGAAAATAAAAATTCTTACTTATTCAGAGAAAACAAAATATTTCTTTGAAACTGTTAAAAGAGATTTCTTACATGTAGCTTCTAGACAATAATTTCATTATTTTTACAAAAAACAAAGAAATAGAGCTGGTCATGGTGGTACATGCCTGGAATCCCAGCTAGTCAGGAGGCCAAGGCAGGAGGATTCCAAGTTCCAGGGCAGCCTGGGCAATTTAGCCAGACCTATCTCAGAATTAAAAATATAATAATAATAAAATAAAAAAAGGCTTAAGGATGTAGCTCAGTGGCAGAATGTCCTTGAGTTAAATTTTCAATAAAACACATACACACAGAAATAGCTTTTGAAGCCGGGTGCAGTGGCACACGCCTGTAATCCCAGCACTTTGAGAGGCTGAGACAGGAGAATTGTGAGTTCAAAGCCAGCCTCAGCAACCGCGAGGAGCTAAGCAACTCAGTGAGATCCTGTCTCTATATAAAACACAAAATAGGGCTGGGGATGTGGCTCAGCGGTCCAGTACCCCTGAGTTCAATCCCTAATACCAAAAAAAAAAAAAAGAAAAGAAAAGAAAGAAATAGTTTTTGAAAGTCTGTCTTAGATCATTTTTTCACTAAAAGCAAATGTCACAAAAGAAAAACAAATTCTTTATACAGGATCATAATTCTCCAACCTGCTGTTTCTCTTGTGTTGTGTAGTAGGAAGAATTCTAACATGGCCCTCAAGATTCCAATCCCTTGGTATAAATGCTCAGAATAATTTTCCCTTGCAGGTGGTGGAACTTGTGAAGAGGATGGCTGTCTCTCCTGTGACTATGTTCTGTTATGTGGCAGAAGTGACTTTGTAGATGTAGTCAAGGTTCCTAGTCAGTTGATTCTGAGTTAATCAAAGGAGAGATTGAAGCCCCTGGCCCCTGGCATTGCAAAGAGAGAGAGAGAAAGAAAGAAACGAAGGAAGGGAGGGAGGGAGGGAAGGGAGGAGAGAGGAAGGAAGAAAGAAAGGGAGAAAAAAGAAGAAAGATTTTCCTCCTCGTCTTCGAGGAGCAAACTGCTACGTTGTGCAGAAGGGCATGTGGCAAGCAACTAGGGAAAGACTCTCAGATCTGACAGTGACTCCCACTCAGTCAGCAAGAACCTCAGTCCTACAAGGAACTAAATTCTACTGGTAAATATCACATGGGCATCTAAAACGACCCTAAACCTTAGTGTGAGTACAGCCCCAGCCAGTGCTGGGATTTCAGATCCTAAGCAGAGGACCAGCCTTCTAAACTACAGAATTGGTGAGATGATCAATAAGTGTTGTCTTAAGCGGAATAATTTGTAACATAGCAAATATAATAATATAACATATATAACATAGTAATATAACAAGTATACTATGCTCAGAAAATTTACAACACAGTAAATATCCCTCAATATTTGTCTCAATTTCATAGTTGGACAACTATGTTTATAAATGTATGGTACATATGTACTGAAATATTATTTATAAAAATAATCCAATGTTTTTTATTTTATGAAAAACTTTCTTCCTTTTTCTTATTTTTTACATCTTAATTTAAAAAATAATATTTTAAATAAGGAAACTACTATAATTAGGCTGCTCTTAGTTTAGATTGTCTTAGGTACTAAACTTTTTGGGGATCCTTTAGCACATAGCTGAAACTATGTAAAAATGTTACTCAAGGCTGGAAGTATGGTTCCATGGTAGAGCACTTGCCTAGCATGCATAATACCCTGGATTCAATTTCCAGCAACACATTAAAAGTACTACTTAGTGCAGGTGCGGTGATACATGCCTATAATCCCAGCCATTGGGGAGGCTGAGGCAGAGGATGGCATGTTCAAGACCACCTTCAGCAACTTAGTGAGGCCCTAAGCAATTTAGTGAGACCCTGGTTCAAAATAAAAAATAAAAAGCCTGAAGATATTTAATTTTAACAGAAGTTAAGTGAAGAAAGATGATAGATAAACACTCCAAATTTAATTCCTATCTATCTCTACAAGAGAGTCCAAGCAAAGTGAAGTAGCAATGCTAGGAGAAGTTAACCAGCCACATTCTTTTTTTTGGGGGGGGGGTACTGGGGATTGAACTCAGGGGTACTCAACCACTGAGCCATACCTCCTCTCCTATTTTTTGTGTTTTATAGACAAGGTCTCACTGAGTTGCTTAGCGCCTCGCCATTGCTGAGGCTGGCTTTGAACTCGCAATCTCCTGTCTCAGCCTCCCAAAGTGCTGGGATTACAGGCGTGTGCCACTGTGCCTGGCTCTACATTCTTTACTTATTGTTAGAGACAGTGTAGCAACAGATAGATTAGGTTTTGGAGTGACGTTGATGTCTCTGCCTCCAAATTAATGTATTGAAATCCTAACTCCCAATGTGATGATATCTGTAGGTGGGAACTTCTGGAGGTGATTAGGTCATGGGGACCAAGCCTTTCTGAATTGGATTTGTGCCCTTATATGAAGAGTTCAAGAGCTTGCCCATACTCTCTATTCTTCATACATGAGGATGCAACAAAAATGCCATTGGGCTGGGGTTGTGGCTCAATGGCAAGGTGCTTGCCTAGCATGTGTGAGGCACTGGGTTTGATTCTCAGCACCGCATATAAATAAATAAAATAAAGATCCACTGACAAATAAAAAAAATTAAAAAAAAAAAAAAAGCCAGCTGGGCGCAGTGGCGCAAGCCTGTGATCCCAGCACTTAGGGAGGCTGAGACAGGAGAATTGCGAGTTCAAAGCCAGCCTCAGCAATAGCGAGGTGCTAAGCAACTCAATGAGACCCTGTCTCTACATAAAACACAAAATAGGGCTGGGGATGTGGCTCAGTGGTCGAGAGCCCCTGAGTTCAATCCCCAGTACCAAAAAAAAAAAAAAAAAAAAAAAAAAAAATGCCATTTACAAAAGAGGAAGAGAAGCTCACCATAACCCAACCATGGTGACACCAAGACCTTGGACTTTCCAGACTTCACAACTGTGAGAAACAGATTTCTGTTGTTTGAGCCACCCATCTATGGCAGTGTGTTCTAGTGGCTGGAACTGAGACAGACTGTAACTTCTGTTGCTACCATGGATGTTTTCAGATAGAGCCAGTAGATGAACATAAATATTCTGATTTCAGAACAGGAGATTATCTTTTAGTAGATCACAAAAGTGGTCACAAATCCTTTCCATTCCTTTATATACCTCTTTTTCTTTTAAAATGTGACTTCGTATATCCTTCCATAAAGAGATGGGCTTGAATCTGGGCTCTGTGACTTACTTCAGACCATGGGATAGCAGTAAATGTAATAGAAATAGAGAAGTGCCTCACTGGGACTTGCTACTTTTGTTGCTCTTATGAATCTATCATGATGTGAATGAGGCTGAGCACTTAGAAGAAGAATTAGATTTGTGGTTCACTTTCTTTCTTGCTGAAGTAGAAAACCACCAACCATTCTCCACACACAAGGGAATATTTTTTTTTTCCTTTTTTCTTCTTTTTGGTACCAGATTGAATCCAGGGATAGTTAAGCACCAAGCCACATCCCCAGCCCTTTTTTATTTTTATTTTGAGGCAGTGTCTGCTAAGTTGCTGAAGCTGGCCTCAAAATTTGAAATCCTCTTGCCTCAGCCTATAGAGCTGTTGAGATTATAGGTGTGGCCACCATACCTTGCATGAGTTAATTTTTCTTTTTTTTTGTACTAGAGATTGAACCCAGGGGCCCTTAACTACTGAGCTACATCCCCAGCCCTTTTTGTTTTTTATTTTGAGACAGAGTCTTGCTAAATTGCTTAGGCCTGGTTAAATTGCTGAGGCTGGCTGTGAACTCTCAATCCTCTTGCCTTAGCCTCCTGAGCCACTGGGATTACAGGTGAGTGCCACCGGGCCTGGCAGAAGTGAATCTTTAAATGATAATAAAGTATTATGTACAATGCCTGGCATATAGTAGGACCCTGTAAATGGTAGCTATTATTGTTTTAAATAACCTAAAACAGTGTCATTAAAAATACTACAGTTTATGGTGTACTAATATCTAATTTTGAATAATACTAGTAGTGTGGATTGAGTCATTTCCATTGCTAACCCAGATAAATATAAACTAAGAAGCAGAAAGCCTAATTTTAGTAGTTTCATACCCTAGTTTTTTGTTTCTGTATATATATAGTAAACATTTATAGCTGCAATATTAAGACACTATTTGTAGCTAAGTATTCTGCTTTCAATAGTTTCTTCTATAGCCAGGAACAGTGGTGCACATCTGTAATTCCAGCCATTCAGGAGGCTGCTGCAGGAGTACCACAAATTTGAGGTCAGCACGGGCAACTTAATGAGACCTTGTCTCAAAATAAAAAATAAAAAAGCTAGGGATGTATCTCAGTGGTAGAATGCCTCCAAGTTCAATTCCCAGTACTGCAAATAAACAAACAAACACACACTTCTTTTCAGTTCAAAGCCAATTTGAAGTCAATTTTTTTTTTTCTTTTTTGCAGTGCTGGGGATTGAACCCAGAGCCTTGGTGTATGCTAAGTTATCACTGTACCACTGAGCTACATCCTTAGCCCCATAGCCAATTTGAAAGTAAATATCCCTTACACACAGATATTCTTATCTTTTCCTTCTTTTTGTATTTTTTGGTACTGGGGATTGAACCCAGGGATGCTTTACCACTGAGGCATATCTCCAGCCCTTTTTATTTTTTATTTCTGGAGACAGGGTCTCACTAACTTGTTCAGGGCCTCACTAAATTGCAGAGGCAGACTTTGAACTTGCGATCCTCCTACCTCAGCCTTCTAAGTTGATGGGTCTATAGGAATGCACCACCACACCTGGCTACACACAGATCTTATTTTAAAATTTTCAGTTATTTTTGTTTGCAACTATTTTATTTTTATTTGTATGTATTATATTCATTTTAGATAATTATAGAAATATAAGGGCATCCAATGAGAAAATAATAAACATAAGCAGAATTAGCCTTAAAACAGTTTAAAGGACAAAAGGTAACTCAGAAGCCAGATGACCAAAAGACATAAGCATATTCTGATTGAAGTACTGCCACAATGAATGCCTAGTTGATACAGTTAGAAAGCGGAAATCCATTCAGGTAACCAAAAAAAAAAAAAAAAAAAAAAAAAAAGCACCAGCTGTAAACCCCCAGCTGCAGATGGAAGAAAGAAACATTACAGAAGAAGAATCTTAAATTTCTCCATACTGTAGTTTTTGTGAATGACCATTGTAATGTCTCCGGTATGGGAGCACATTAAGAAGAAAAGACAAGATCAACACCGTGACCACACCACAAGCCTCAGGAAAGCCATTGTCAGTTTATTATTGAAGCCACATTGTTTGACATTTTACCGAGGAAAACATCCCTTGGTATTTCATGGGCAAAGTTGCATCTCCAAAGCTCCCTCTGCTCATAGTTATCGTCTCATAAATCCCATAGTAATCAGCCCAACTCTCAATAAGCTATCTCTGTGAGCATCTATTTTAAATAATTGATATGTAGAATCTGTATAGATTTTTTTAATTGAAAGAAACTATGATCTCTGAATTTGCCATTAGCATGTTTTCATACTGTGGAGTAAGATCATATTTAAGAAAATTCTAGATATAATTTCATCTCAGCAAATAGAAATGTACTGGGAGATAATACAAGTTTTAGACTACAAGTAAGGGTCTTTATAATATAAGCAATATTTTTAAAAAAATGGTTACCAAGCAGATTAAAACAATAAAGCAGCTCACTTACATTTTTATTTTCAAGAAAACCACAAAAGAACATTGCTTTAAACGTACAAATGCAGAATGAATTACATGGCGTTTTAAAGGTGCTTAAGTGTGTACTTGTACAGAAGAAAACTCTATTTATCCACAGGACAGGTTGAAGGCACAATAGCAGCATTACTAGCTTCTCCAAGTAGCCTCACCAGGGAGCCTTCGTCTATCCCTGGTGAGACCAGAATGAGTTGGTAGTTCAAATTCCATTGCCCATTCAGTCGCCTGAGACTTCAAACGAGGGAGCCAATTGTGAGATGGTGGGTGCTGAGTTGTAGACTTGTGTCCACGATTAATCAGATGGAGTCTGCCTCCAGTTCACATTATAAACTCCAGTGACACTCAGGTGCCATGGCTTTCAGTCAGGCCCACATGGACTGGGTTTGAACTGATGAACTGACATTCTGCAAGTGAAAGCTTATTACTAGTCCCCTGAGTTTATCAAAATCCACCAATTACTTCCTTGAGCAGCAGCTTGCATTCACGTTTTTTACCTTTCAAAGAGCAAAGCCTGATGTTTGTTAAAAAAGAAAAGAAATCTTACGATAACCTATGAAATTTAATTTATATGACTAAGTAATAGTATGATTTTTTTTTTCTGGAGGAGATAATGTAGATGAGTAAGTGGAAACTCTGAAGTTTTAATTTTTAATGATCTTATTTAAAATGTATTTATTTGACTTAATTAAATGAAGTATGTTTTTAAATGACTGTGCACACTTACCAATATTTACCCAAGGAAAGGAAAATTATGTCTAGAGGCATAAGAGAAATTGAATGTCAATAAATGATAATATATAATAGTGTTGTTTAGTTATTATAACGCTTATTTTTTTGTTACTGAACAAATAACTTTTTATGAATGAGTAGTTTTTACCCAGAGATGATACATGTTATAGAACATAATTAAATATTGATTTCATGGCTTCCTTTTTAAAGGGAATAAAATAAGAAGAGGATTTTGTTCTAAACTATTCTGGCAGTTCATTTAAAAAAATTTTTAACTTCAAGTTGATTTTTAAATGGGAGAAAGGGAAGGGATCTGGGCTCACAGTCTAAAATATACTAAAAATAAATATTAATGATATTAACATATTTTTCTTACAAAGTATAATCTGGGGTTTGTTATATTTTTGCTCCTAAGTATGCACGTGCATTTTATATACTGATGACTCTTTTAATCTTGTAAGAACCACCTCCAGCAATGAATCACATTCTTTGAGTGAATAATTCAGTCCTTGACGCCAACCTCTGAGGGGAATATTGTGGTCATGCTGTCTGAACAGTGTGGTAGCTATGGCTACCTATATAATTCTTCGCAATGAAAAAAAAGTGACAATGACATTAAATTTAATCAGGTTCTCCTTTTCTGTGGTTCCCACTGGGATGAGCCACTAGTGTCTTGCCTTAAATATTCAAAGGCCTTCCTGAGTAGTTTGCATGTGTTCATAAACTGGGGCAATGTCCTGCTAATAGAGAACAATAGATCTGTCATGTATTTCTCCTGCAAGTGGATGTGAGTCTAAAGTTGCTAAGTGTAAGGTTTAAGGGCTGTTTTTTCTCCAGGCATCTGTTTTAAGTCTTCACAAATAGTTGTAAGGAATTGTGTGCAGACACTATAGTGTAGTGCTTGATTATCTGAGTTGGAAACTCAAATGGGAGAAAGAATTGTGATTGCTAAATAATAATAAATCTGCCTGGTATTCTCAGTCACATTTCAGCTGATGTGGAAGACATAGTATAGAATATGATTTGGTGGAAAACATTTAGAAAACAACTTAACAAATATTTAGGGATATAACCTATATTTATGCCTTTGTACTTTTACAGAATACTCAGGTGGATATCACTTTCTTTAAATTATAGTTGAAAATAGTAAGATACATATTTTATGTCATTGTGTATACCTGGGAGGATGTTAAGCTAATTTTTAACTTTCAAAGAACACACACACACACACACACACACACACACATACACACACCAAAACCAAAAGGGTGTTTCACTATAATTGTCTGTGAGCTGCACAAATCTATTTATTTAAAATCTGACTCTCAGAAGTTTGAAGAAAGGAATATGCCAAGTAATTTATTTATTTTCCAGATATGTAAAGTCAGCCAACCAAACAAATCCAACAAACAAAAATTACCAAGTAGAACTTATATCCAGGAAATAATTGTATTATAAAGTAATTAAGAATTGTTTGTGACACTTTCTATTATGTAAAGAGTAAGCTTGTTTCAGGTTATAACTGGTATTGAAAACTAACCCTGAAAATCTGTGAATAACACGAATTAATATATTTTTGTGACATATACTTACATCTAACACATTATTTAAGTGGGATACAATAGCTATAATAAAATAAAAGGTGGACTTCAAATTTCTTTCAGACCTTTGCAGATGGTTTTATAGTACTACCCACTAACTAAAAAGAGGTGGAAATGGGATCTGTGGGAAATATCAATTTTTTTTGTTTTTCTTTTACCTTCTTGTCCCTTTAGTTGAGTCTTAGCATCTATTGAAATCTTAGGATTCCAAGTCTCCACCATAGGCATGTTTTTAACTCTTATTAACATCAATTTAATTGCATGAAAATTGCTAGTTCATTGACAATTGAAAGATTGATTGCTTTATCATTTTATGTTCTAATTCACTGGTGGGTATTTGAAGATGGACAACTTAAAATTGTTTTTAATGTCAAGATAGTCAAAGAAGTAAGCTTATCATAAATATATCAGAAACTCCTTCTCTAATGACATATCATTGACCTCAGAGTCAGGGAGGAGTTCAAGGTCAACCATTGAGACGCTCACAGTGGTCAACTATTTTTGACTGACTGACACTTGTTTTTTAACCTTTGAAAATGTGATTTCATGTTTATCAAAGTTTGACATAAAGCATTGTGTGCAATATAGAAATAGGGACCCTATGCAATGGCTTTCTAATATAAATTTGACAGACAATATATTGGCATCCTCTTTAGGACAGATCAGTGTCAAGGGGGCAGGAGGTTAGGAATGAACAGTCTTATTGAATAGGTTTCAGTCAAAGAAGACAGGTTCCACAGGAAAAATGCCTTTCCAAATGGTCCCATTTGTAGACCTAAGACATAGCAACTCAGCTCTTTCTACTCTTCCTATTGTTTGGCCACAGGGAGATACAACAAGTCAATAACCTGGCATATATCCCAAAGATGACATCAGATCATTGTTCAGTGTACAATGGAAAGTAGTCCTGACAGCTTTATGTGGGTATCAGGACTGAACCTAGAATAAAAGAGTGAATATGTAAAGTTTGTCTTTATGACATTTTATGCATAAGTACTTCATTTTTCCTTCCTTTTGATTATTATTCTTGAATATTTCTTATATATTGGGAGTAAGTTGGTAACTGTACCTGACCTATTTCAGAATATCTGAAAATATCTTGAAATCTATTAGTTCAGTCAGGCACAGTGGTGTAGGCCAGTGATCCCTGCTACTTGGGAGACTGAGGCAAGAGGATTGCAATTTTGAGCCCAGCCTGGGCAACTTAGCAAGACTCTGTCTCAAAATATAAAATAAAAAAGGCAGTGGTAGAGCACTTGCCCAGCATACCCAAAGCCTTGGGTTCAATCCCCATAATTGGGGTGGCAGGGAGAGAGGGGGAGAAGAAAAAAATAAAAGAAGAATCTATTATTTCAGTGTTCCGAAATTGCATAGGATATAGCTAGCTGTTCCCCCTTTGGCTTCTGTTTTTTCTACTCAGTCCTTGTTTTGATTATAAAAACCAAAATTTGAAGAAGCCACGTAAATTTCTTTACCTCATCTTTGTCAATGGATTCGTTTGCATGGAATCCTTGAATCTGAAGGAGTTGATCAATATAAGAAATTGGAATGCTGGTTTATGAAATTACAACTCTTTGCATTCGCTTTGGTAATTCTTCTGTACTTCTTACATTTCAAAGAAATGAAATTAAAAATTATTTCCTTTTGAAAAAACAATCTTTTAAAAAAGATCCTCTTGAATAATTCATGTTCCTTGGAGGAAAAATAGTCAAAACATAAGGATATTTTTAATGTTTATGCTCATTATTTAGACATTTGCACTAAGAACATTGAGACTATAACCATTTATTTTGTTATTATAAGTGGTATCGTGATTAATGTCTTATATCAGAATTTCCTTTTGTTATTGTTGTTGCTGAACTTTGAAATTAAGTTGCTGACATCATTATATTTTATTATTTACTGTTTTGGTATGTGTCTTCTAAAAATGAGGACACTCTCTGACAAAATTATAACACTACCAGGCGTGGTGGCACGTGCCTGTAATCCCACTGGCTAGGGAGGCTGAGGCATGAGGATTGCAAGTTCAAAGCCAGCCTCAGCAACTTAATGAGGCCCTAAGCAGCTCAGCGAGACCCTGTTTCTAAATAAAATATAACAAAGGGCTGGAGATGTGTCTCAGTGGTTAAATGCCCCTGGGTTCAATGTCTAGTAACTACCGAAAAAAAATACAATTTTCCCAAGAATGCAATATTAATATAATAACAGTTTGTAAAATATAATCACTTGGACTCAGAATGCCCTTTATGCAGCTTGCCTACCTGCATTCCCTGTCTGCATTCCGTGTCTTTCAATCCAGGAATTAATCAGGAATTATAGATTGCTTATAGTCTGTTTATTCTCCTTTAATCTGAATATTCCTCTTCCCACTGTTTTTTTTTTTCATCATGATCTTTGTATATTTGGAGAGTGCAAGCCAACTAATTGTCTTATGTGATATACAATTTGGATTTCTGTGATTATTTTCTTATGATGAGGTTCAGGTTAATCATTTTTGGTAAGAATACTGACTGATTTTGAGAGATCTATGTTGAATTTATACCTTTTGAGTCATACACAATAGGCATGTTTTCACCTATTTTGAGTTACCTGTTCAAAATTTTAAAAAATATTCTCTGCCAATTAAAGAGGTAGTTTTAATTTATATTCCATTGATTACTGATAAGCCAAACATCATTTAATTTTCTATTAATATTTTTCTTTTAAGAATTTGTTGGTTATACATTTTACTTTTCAAATAAATTAGTTTAATAATGTACTAACAACACTGAAAGATTCAGGTTTCCTTTTTGGTGCAGCAGTGATTTAGGCCTGTGATTTAGATCTGGTCAATCAGACACTTTCTTTTAGCCTTTGAATATTGAATGAAAGACATAATGGATAGTGGAAGATTGTCATTACATTTGTGGTAATATGTTGACCAAATCCTTCTTGTTCAGGGACTGAATGGCTTCGCCCTCAGAAGTCCTTACCCTACCCGGCTCCCTTTAAAAAAGATTTTCAGCTTTCTGTCAATTCTGACTCTCCTAATATACTTCCAGTACATTATCTTCTGTTTTACTTTTGGTATTGAGGATTGACCCAGGGGTCACATCCCTAGCCCTTTTTATTTTATTTTTTAAAAATTTGAGACAGGATCTTGCTAAGTTGCTTAGGGTCTAAACAACTAAGTTGCTGAGGCTGGCTTTGAATTTGTGATTCTTCTGCCTCAGCTTTCCAATTTGCTGGGATTACAGGTGTGCACCACTGCACTTGGCTCCAGTGATTATCTTCTGCTAAAATTAATTGTGGTCAGTTTCTGTGGCTTGAAGCAAAGAATCCCCATGAACTTTGATTTCTACAGAATTATAATTTCTCTTTTATCTTGGCACAAGAGCTAGTCTTTGAACACATTTCTATTTGAGAGAATGGGAGAAGTTGAAGTTTTATAAATTTAGATTATAAGTCAAAGATGCAACGTTCCATTTAAGATTTTAGTTGATTATAAATGAAGGCAGTTAAAGCAACAAGAACATATTAAACTTTAGCCCTTTAAATTAAATTAACAGGATGAAAAAGATAAGCAAAACCCCACACTACAGAGAGAAGGGCAAGGTTGATTTTAAAATTGTTAGTAGGATAGCCAGATGCTGTGGCTCATGCCTATAATCCCAGCAATTTGGGAGGCTGAGGCAAGAGGATCACAAATTCAAAGCCACCCTCAGCAACTAACTGAGACCCTGTTGCAAAATAAAATATAAAAAGGGATGGGGGATGTGGCTCAGTGGTTAAACTCCACTGGGTTTAATCCCTGGTACCATAACAAACAAAGCTGTTGGTAGGATATAAATCAATACTATTAACCTATAATGCAGTTTGATGGTATAAATCAACATTTAAAATGAGCATCCCACTTCAAACACTGTCTTCTTAAAAGATATTTATACCTGTTAGAAAAGATGTGTCATACAAGATGCATTTACTGAAGCAGTTCAGAGAGTAAAAATTGGCAAGCACCCAAATATCCATCAATAAGATTGTGTAAATAGTGCATACAATATTGTATTTTGTAGTCATTAAAAGAAATACAAATCTTTTTTTCAGTGCTGGTGTTTGAACCCAGGGTCTTTTGTGTGCTAGACAAGTGGTCTACCACTGAACCACATGTCTAGCCCTAGAAATATCCATTTGTGGACTGAGAAAAGTATCAATTTCTTTTTGGTACTGGGAATTGAACCCAGGGGTGCTTTACCACTGAGTTAAATACCCAGCCTCTTTACTTTTTATTTTGAGACAGGGTTTTATTAAGTTGCTGAGGCTGGTCTTGAACTTTAGATCCTTCTACTTCAGCCTCCTGAGTATCTGGGATTATAGGTGTGCACCTCCATGTCCAGCTAGAATCTGGTCTTGAAGAGATATGTGTATACCCATGTTCATAGCAGTTCTATTTACAATAATCAAAAAGTAAAAGCAGCTGGGCGCAGTGGTGCCTGCCTGTAATCCCAGCAGCTCAGGAGGCTGAGTTCAAAGCCAATGTCAGCAACTTAGTGAGGCCCTAAGCAACTCAGCAAGACCCTGTCTCTAAATAAAATATAAAAAAGGGCTGGGGATGTAGCTTGGTGGTAAGCAACTCCTAGGTTCAACAAACATAAATAAATGCAACCCATATATGAATAAACAAAATATTGTGTGTATAATATTATGGAATACAATGTAATATAATGGATATTATTGTCTTAAAGAGAAATATATGGAATGGAATATTATTGTCTTAAAAAGAAAATTTGGACTGTTATGGATTGAATGTTTGTATCTTCTTAAAATTCATACTTTGAAACACTAGCATCCAATTTGAATGAATAAAATTTAAATTTAAAATAAGCTAGAATTATGAAGTTTAGAGAATCACTTTAGAGAGACCCTGCATATGACTCAGTTTCCCCTGTTTCTTACATTAGCATGATGTATTTGTCACCATCAATGAACCAATACTGATATGTTATTATTAGCTAACCTCCACAGTTTATTTGGATTTCACTAATTTCTCCTCTAATATCCTTTTCTGTTCCTGAATTCTATCCAGGATCCCATATTACCTGAGTCATCATGGCTTCTTAACATTTTCTCTTTGGTATTTTATCATACTTTCCTTGCTTTTAAGGAGTGCTGGTCAGATATTACATAGGACTTTCTACAACTTAGGATTGTCTGATATTTTTCTCATTGTTAGGCTGGGCTTACAGGTATTTGGGAAGATGATCACAGAGGTGAAGTTGATTCCATCATATAAGATCCAGTGAACTTGCTATCAACTTGACCTGTCAGTGATGTTAACCCTGATCACTTGGCCAAGATACTGCTTGTCAGGTTTTGTCCTTGTAAAGTTACTTTTTCTCCCTTATCATATTCTACCCTTTGTAAATAAGTCGCCAAAACAAAACAACAAAATACAAGGCACTAAGTGTGGTTTGGATTCAAGGGGTGGGAGTGAAGGGAGTTACGTTCTTCATTCTTAGAGGGGAGAATGTCTACATAAATAATTTAGAGATTCTTTGTATGGGAAATTTGTCTCTTCTCCCCTTTTTATCTTATTTATTCAATTACTTTTATCAGTATAGACTCAAGTATGTTGATTTTGTACTTTAGGTTACAAATCAATGCTATGTTATTTTGTTGCTCAGATTATTCTGATTTTGGCCTTTAGAAGTTGTTTCAGTTTGGATCCCATGACCAATTATTTTGTGTATTTTTTTAAAGCATTTATTTACTTTCTGGCAATATAAGATACTCCGTGCTTATCTTGTCTTTCCCCTAAATTGGACCTAGAATTGATCACTTAATTTTCTTTATAATCAAAGGAATTATCTCATGCATTGTCATAGGTTGAATTGTGTCCTCTAGAAAGATATTTGGACATGCTAACACAATTCTTGTGGGTATGACTTTATTTCATTTCTTTTATTGACAAATAATACTACAACCAAGGTCTGGGTACTAGACATGTTTGTTGCCACTGGGGTGTTCTTGCTTATGGGTCCTTTTTCAGTGGGCACAGATAGACAATATTTGTGTGCATACTCAGCTGTGTATATGCACATATGAAAAATCATATTTTTTACCTATACATCTATATTTATTATAACTTCAAATGAGCTCATAATGATATCTTAGAATCTACTGTAGTACCATATGGCTCATTCTTGCCTTCACCTCTTACCAATTTCTTTCTTTTCTGACAGTGAGAAGTCTGTCTTCCACTATCAGCCATCTGTTTACTTATTTATTCATTTCCAGTATACATGTATAGCAGTTTCAGAATTATTAACCGTATCATTGTGAGAAATGACTTTACTAACTAGGTATGATGTTTATGTATAGTTATTTTTGACTCTAGTGTCCAGTAAAAGGTCTATTGCTTTTGAAGTAGAACACCCCTATCTTCATCCTGGGTGGGTCAACCTTTAACATGGTCCTAATAGAATGGTGAAGGTGTGTGTATGGATAGGGAGACCCCCTGGTCAATTGGTCTTTATCCTGTGAATCAGTTTCCAGAAGGGTCAGGATTAAAGTCTTGAATTCTGTCTTAGATTTCTTTTTCTTCATCTAGCTGTGAGACTTAGGCATTGGGTTAAAGAATGGTGAGGGAGCTCTTTCTTTCTTTCTTTCTTTCTTCCTTGAGGAATTGTCTTGCAGACTTTTAATGCCAGCTGTCTTTGTGGCTACTGTTTTCCAATCAGAAGATTTATCCAAATCTTCACACTCCTCATGTACTCCAATGGGACATTTGTGTTTTCCTTATTGTTGTGTTATAGGATTGTATCTGAAATAGCATTCCTACTTCCATTGAATTTGCCCTGAGTTCTTCCAATAGTTTACTTTTACCTATGCTGATGAGGAAAAGAAATCTATGGGCAAGTAACTCAGGGGACTTAATGCATTAATATTCTTCAGATATACTGTGATGAAAAAGATTAGTCACTTAATTTTCCTCATAATCAAAGGAATTATCTCATGTAGGTTGAATTGTGTCCTCCAGAAAGATATTTTGACATGCTAACACAATTCTTGTGGGTGTGACTTTATTCGAAATAGGATCTTTGCAAATATAATCAAACTAAGATGAGGTCCTACTCATTAAGGAGTCTAATCAAGTATAGATGGTGTGCTTATTAGAAAAGAAACCAGAGACACACGGAGGAGGGCACCATGTGAACATATAGATGCAGACACACACAGACACTGAATGAAGACGGCCTGTGAAGACAGAGGCTGAGATTTGGAGTTTTGCTGATATAAGACAAGGAACACCTGAGGGTCAGAAAGAGTCAAGGAAAGATCAGATGTTCCCATAGACCACTGGCCTTGCCAACATCTTGATTTTGGACTTCAGTCTTTCAGAACTGTAAGAAAATAAATTCTGATTTTTTAAATCACTCGGTACTTGGTTATGGTAGCCACAGGAAATAACACAGGTAAAAAGACTCTAATAACCAAAGGAATCTATAATGTTATATTTCTATGAACAAATTTCTCAAAAAATTTTTTTTCAATACTGGTGATTGAACCCAGGGGCATTCTTTCACTGAACTACACCTTCCAGCCGTTTTTTTTTTTTTTTCTGTTTTATTTTGAGCAGGGTCTTGAGACTTACCTTGAACTTGTGATCCTCCTCAGCTTCCCAAGTTGCTGGGATTACAGGTGTGTGTACTATGCCTGGCAAATTTCTTGATTTCTTTAGAGATTTTCAAAATTATCTGAACAAACAATGCAACTCCTTTTTGAATGTATACCTGAATGGATTTTCAGATTTATATTTTCCCTTGTTTATTGTGAACCTTGCTTTAAAACTATATACTTGAATAAATTGAATGAATCTTTTTTTTTAAATTTTAGTATTTACTATCAGTTTTATGAAGCTTGCTTATATGTGAGCACAAGAGCTTTCCTTTCCTGTGGATCCCCAAACAATTCTTGGATATCTTTGTGCAGGGGATCCAGGGTTGTACCCAACATAAAAGAAAACTTGTGAAACTGGTGTGTTACTAAAATGTAATAGTCTCTAACTTCTAGCTGTCAATCTCTTATTTCTTCTTATATGGAGAATTTAAGTAAACAGCAAAAGTGATATGCCACTGGGCATGGTGGTGCAGGCCTGTAATCCCAGTGGCTCGGGAGGCTGATATAGGAAGATTGTGAGTTCAAAGCCAGCCTCAGCAATGGTGAGATGCTAAGCAACTCTGTGAGACCTTGTCTCTAAATAAAATACAAAATAGGGGTGGGGATGTGGCTCAGTGGTTGAGTGCCCCTGAGTTCAATCCCCAGTACCTCTCCACCAAAAAAAAATGTGACATGCCAAAAATTTTGAGATTTTGGTGTTAATTCACCAGCTACTTATGTTGGTAATATTTTATTATTAGCTTTCTCTGTGTGTGTGTATATGTGTAGTGCAGGAATGTTCTGCCTCTGAGGTACATCTCCAGCCCCTTTTTATTTACTTATTTATTTTTATTTTGAATCAGGATCTCTCTAAGTTGTCCAGGCTGCACTTGAACTTGCAGTCAGCCTCCCGAGTAGCTGGAATTACAACTATTAACCAACATGCTTGGCTATGACTTTTTAACTTTTTTAAAAAAATAAAATAGGCCCAAATTTTTCATTGGATGACATTGTTGGCTATCCTTGCCAGCCGCCCTCTCCTTCCTCAAAAATTCTGATAAAATAATAACTCTTTTATTAAGCTTATTGTTCTTTCTCAAGAAGGCATAAATCTCAGAAGAAAAGATAGTAGTCATGTGGCAAAGTTAGTAGTTTTTGTTGTCCTCACATAGGAAACATATCTCATAAGTTATTCATGGTTTATTCATAGTAGAACCATAGTTTCTCTTGAGGAGGAAATTTTAGAAGTGACAGTAAATGTTGCGTTTTGTGATATGGTCCCTGGCACTGGGCAAGTCCTTTAAGTAATAGACTTCTTCTATAAGGCACCTGTCTTGTAGCATCTGCCAAATAAACACCTAAGTATACATTACATATTTATTTATTTATTTTTTAGTTTTAGGTGGACAGAATATCTTTGTTTTTATGTGGTGCTGAGGATCGAACCCAGTGCCTCACGCGTGCTAGGCGAGCACGCTACCACTGCGCCACAATCCCAGCCCCCATATTTATTTTTAAGAATACGAAATGCTCAGTATTTCTTGTTTAGTGATCTTACTGTATGTCTTATTGTTAAGAAACTGAAATCTCTTGATCTTATCTACCATTATCATAAGCAATAGACATAAATAGCTACCTTTTATATGTTGGTGCTAAGGATTAGCAATATATACCTCTTTCCACTAGCAAGATTTGCAACTTCATTTACTCTAACATGCAATTAAAATAGACCATTTTTTTCCCCCGTGGAGTTCTGTGGTGCATGCCTGTGATCTCAGCTACTCAGGAGGCTGAGGCAGGAGGGTTGCAAAGTCAAGGCCAGCATAGGCAATTTAGTGAAAACTTGTCCCAAAATAAACTAAAAAGAGCTTGGGGCAAGGTGTGGTAGCACACACCTGTAATTCCAGTGACTTAGGAGGCTGATACTGGAGGATCACAAGTGTCAGGCCAGCCTCAACAATTCAGCAAGATCTTAAGCTGTGAGACCATGTTTCAAAATAAAAAGGGCTGGAAATGTAGCTCATTGGTAAAATGTCCCTAGGTTAAATACCTAGAAACCCCACCCCTAAAAAAGAGATGGAGATGTTGTTAAGTGGAATGGTTAGAGCCCTTGCCTAATATGCCAAGTCTCTGGGTTCAATCATCCATGATACTTCAAGGGGGAAAATGAAACATTTTTATTCTGTTTTCCTAATTATAGTGCTACTTGGGATTCAGGGTTTGAGGTATTCCTTCCTGTAGATCAGTCTCCCTCCTTCCTCATTTATAACGGATATATCTTGAAAATCTCATTAATAAGTATAAACATAGTTAGTTTTAAGATAATCTATAGTCCTCCCTCACTTTTGACTAAGATATACTATAAATATATAAAATATACTGAATATAAAAAAAGAAAAATGGCCAAGTATATGAAATAATGATTTTTTAAGACATTAAATTAAACCTCAGGCAACCAAAGGAAATGATCCCTGAGGATAGGAAACAAAGATGAATCCTAAACAGTTTCTTAGCTAATCACCTTCAGAGTTTTTAGGCTGTGGCACAGGAAGGGAGAATTCAGGTGGAGCCTGCAGGTTCTCTGAATTAGGATGGAACTGAGAATTCAGAGTCCCAAGAGGCTATCAAATTTTCAGGAGGGTTCTGAAGATAATGCAGCTGTATATATAAAGAGATTTGCAGAACATTGTTCTGGAATACTCAACTGAGTATCAGTGAGCTCATGCATGAGGCAAATGTCCAGAGCTGGGGAAAGAACCTGCTGAAATGCAAACCCAGGACTCCCTAGGGCCAGGAATAGGGAAGAAGAGAAAAGCCAGAACAGAAAAGCTCATAATTCATGGGTTACTCCATAGGTAGGTTAGTTCTAGATTAAAAACAACAATCTACCAAATCTTAAAAGCAAGACTCAAAAGGATTAAACAAAAATCATAACTGATTATAGGAATATAAAAATATTCAGTGACTATTAAGATAAAATTTGTAATGTCTGAGTTTAACTAAAAAATTACTGTATACACAAAGAAGCAGGAAAATATGATGCATAATAAGGAAAAAAATCATTCAGAATCAACCTAGAAGCTGCTTAGCTATTAGCATTAACAAAGACATTAAAGCAGTTATTATAACTTATACCATAAAGCTAAAGGAAAGATAGAATATGTTGTAACATAAAAGATATAAATTTTTCCTCCTCAAATTTCTAGAGAAGAAAACTATGAGATGAAAAATATACTGGAGGGGGCCTGGGGTTATGGCGCAGTGGTAGCGTGCTCGCCTAGCACGCGGGAGGCACTGGGTTCGATCCTCAGCACCACATAAAAATAAAATAAAGCTATTGTGTCCACCTACAACTAAAAAATAAATATTTAAAAAAAATATACTGGAGGGTATAATGTTAGACTAAGTACTGATGAAAAAATAGTAGAGAATTTTACCACATAGATACTATCCAAAATGAATCTACTTTAAAAAAAAGCATCAATGAGATCAGTGAATGAGATCAAGAAACCTAAAATACTTGTAATTTAAGTACCTGAAAGGAAGAAGTATAGAAAAAATATTTGAAGTAATAATGGTTGGTAGAGTGTTTCCCTTGAATGCACAAGGTCCTGGGTTCAATCCTCAGCACCACACACACAGACACACACACACACACATACACACAAAACAAAACTAAAAGGCTGAAATTTTCCAAATTTGATGGAAACCATATCTATGGATCTAGGAAGCTCAACAATTCCTGATCACCAGAAACATGAAGAAAATTAAAACCAAAGCAAAAATTGCTTTAAGCCATTTAAGGAAAACCTTAAATGCAGCTGAAAGAAAAAAGACATGTTATATACAAAGGAATAAGAATGAAAGCAGATTTCTTTTAGAAAAATAATACAAATTTAAAAAAAAGAAAGAAAAATAATGCAAGTCAGAATACAATGTAAGAGAACAAAATTAGAATTCTATACTTAGCAAAATGTCTTTTAAAAATGAAGTTGAGATACTTTTTCAGAGATACAAAAGCAGGAATAATTTGTTAGCAGTAGATATGCAGACCTGGAAGTGCTAAAAGAAGTCCTCCGTGAAGAAGGAAAATGATAACAGATGGAAATGTGGGTCTATACAAAGGAATGAAGGGAACTAGAAATGCCAATTACGGAGGTAAATATATAAGATTTAAAAAATCATTACTTAGATTTAAAAGGAGATGATTGACTAAACAAAAATAATGTATAGTGGGGGTTATACATATGTAAAACTAAAATGTGTGACAAAAATATTACAAAGGCAGGAAGTAATGAACATATGTTAAGGTTCTGATTCCACATGGAAAGTGGCATAATACTCCTGAATGATAGAAAGTGATAAGTCTGAGTTGAATACTATACACCATTAAGCTACTACTAAAATAGTAAAGCAAGATATATATTTAGTAAGCTCGCAAAAGGGAAAAATGGAATTATAGAAAACAATACAAAAACAGAGAAAAAGAAAAAGAGAACCAAGAAGAGGTAGGACAAACAGAAAACAAGTATCAAGTTGTTATATTTAAACCTAACTTTACCAATAATCACATTAAATACAAATGGCCTAAAGGAATAAAGGAAATTATAAAAATGCAGGTATTTGTTACTGATATGCTTTCTCCCTCTCTTAACTAAGTCAAAGTCTTGAATTGCCTGTGTCATAATTGCTTAATAGAAATTGGTTTTCCTAATCACCTTTATAGCGTGTGTAGTCATGTGACTAGGTTCTAGCCAAAGATCCAGGAGCACAAGTGTCATGTACCACATCTAGGGTGTACCTTTAAAATAAGTCATCCTGTGCACATTTTGCTGTCTTTACCTTTTTCTAGGATGGGAGATGATTATTATGGTTTAAATGTGGTGTCTGTCCCCCAAAAGCTCACATGTGAGACAATGTAAGAAGGTTTGGAGGAGAAATGATTGGGTTAGAGCCTTAACCTGATCAGCAAATTAATCCCTAATGGGATTAACTGAGTGGTAACTGGAGGGAGGTGGGGTGTGGCTGGAGGAAGTGGTTAATTGGGGGTATGACTTTGGGGTATATATTTGTTATCTGGCAAGTGGAATCTCCCTCTGCTTCCTGCTCATTATGTGAGCGACTTCCCTCTGCCACACTCTTCTGCTGTGTTGTTCTGCTATGTTGTTCTGCCTCACCTCCCTGAATAATGGAGCCTGCTGTCCATGGACTAACACTTTTGAAACCATGAGCACTGAAATAAACTTTCCTCCCCTACAGTTGTTCTGATTGGGTCCTTTTTGTCATAGTAGTGACAAAGCTAAAACAATGAGTAAAGGTGGAGCAGCCAATTTGGACTATGTGTGGAGGACAGCAGAGCCATCCTTTCATTCCTTGGCTAGATACCTGTGAAATGTTTAAAAAAAAAACTGATAAATTTCTACTAAATTTAAGCCACTTTTCTGTTTTGTTTTGTTTTTTTGGTACTGGGGGTTGAAATCAGGGGTACTCAACTACTGAGCCACATCCCCAGCCCTATTTTTGTATTTTATTTAGAGACAGGGTCTCACTGAGATGCTTAGTGCTTCACCATTGCTGAGGGTGGCTTATGAACTGGCAATTCTCCTGTCTTAGCCTCTCAAAGTGCTACGATTACAGGCGTGCACCACCGTGCCTGGCTCTAAGCCACTTTTCTTAATTAGGGATACCTCCAAAGCATACCCTGAGACAAGGTCTTGGATGTAGTTACTTTATTTGGATAGTTATCCTAGGAAGCACAGGCAAGTAAGCAAAGGTAGTAAAGGATGTATAATGTGTGGGGGAATTGCTGACATCTTACTGGGGACTTTTTAAGAAACTCACCTTAAAGTCATCTAGCAGTAGGGGTATTTATCAACTGCCTCCTTTTCCCATTAGATGAGGGTGTGTTCTCTATGAGGAATTCACTCCCTGGGATTGTCAGCATTCTGGAAGCCGTCATGATGTGCTGTTGCAGGTGAAGTGATTGGTAATATGAAAGACACCAATGGTCTGAGTACTATTTATTAATCTTGTAAGCATGTTTTTCTCAAGTAAAAGTAGCCCAGTTGTCATAATTAAAATAGACCATTTCTAATGAAAAATAGTTGTAACTGTTTACTGTTTTGATCCTGAGAATGGGGATGCCATCTTTTTAGATGATATGTACAGAATTAAGAATACTGCTTTATGGAATAAGCATCATAAGTAGTTTTCTAGCCATAAAATCTCATTTGTTGATGTCAACTACACTTCAAAGATGTGGTGTGAAAACATTCACTAGTGGTCTTCAAAATTTTAGTAATTAACAACTATTTCATTATTTGTTTAAAATGGTCACAGTCTAGTCAACCATTTCTTTCTCTATTTATTATGGACATTCTGGCATCATGGTTTATCTAATTATAACATAAATTCTCTGGTCCTCTTATTTGTCACATTGCAAATTCCCAGGCATCATACCTTAAATATTTTTACTAGTAAATGTAAAATCTGTTTCATGTTGGGGTAAAAGTTATGTGCTCAGTATGTGGCCTTGACTTCTCATTTAATGGCACAGTGGGTGTAAATTAATATATCCCAGCACAGCTTTTCCAAGGGCTATAACTAGACTGTGCCTACAGCTTGTTTGCAGTGGAGAAAATTCTCTTCTAAAACAGCCACGATTTTGTGTTTGCGTTCAAAATGTAAAGATTTCCTTTTTGAATGTTCATATGGTTCACAGCTTCTGATTTGTAGAGCTCTTAAGAGAGGTATTTGAGAAGTTCGTGAATTTCAGGTAAGAAATTGTTTATTTTTACATTTGCCAACAAATAGGAAGCTAAGTTTTCTTTACTGAGGTTTGAAAAAATGTTAATTTTGAGGTGATATTAGCATAAGATTTGATAAATATCTGAGTTATTTGGGGGGAAATGAAGAAATGCTAAAAAGATCTATATTATTATATTTAGAAAAAAATATAATGGAAATCAAAGAATATCATTACAAAATTTCTTATATTTTGAAAACATTTCTTTAATGACTACATTTGTATGTACCATCCAAACCAGTTTTAACATACTGCCATAGATTCTAGAGATTAGATTTTACTTTTATTTTCTCCATTACAATAGGGGTGACACTGGTGTAACTAAGATTTGATAGTTAATGCCTAAGCTTTAGTTAAGGCCCAGGCTTATATCTCAAATATTTCATATTTTAATATCAACTCTTCAACTAAAGGGACACTTCTAATGGCAAAAATAGCAAGAAAGAATACAATGTCATAGTTTTCTGGTATGATAGCAGAATTGTGGATGAAATGGAGCTTATTTTGGGGGCATATATTTTACAACTATAGAATATCCGTCAAGACTAGGCAGTGGGAAAATATTTATTCTTGTAACTATTCATGGGAGTAACAGTTAGTGTTAACTTACTAACTGTAACTAAGTAAATGTAAATTACTTTACATTTACTAGTAATTTGGTAATGTCTTTCAAAAATTAAAATACATATTCCTTTGACCCATTGCTACCATTGACCCATTGAGCCAATATATACAAACATATATACAGAGATGCCCACTTTAGCAAATTATTATGTAAAATCTGGAAACAATTTGAATATACATCAGTAGGGAATTGTTAAATAAATTATGGTATAATCATAAATGCAGTAACATTTAATGTTTACAAAGAATAAAGTTCAGTTTTGGATGCCAGCATGAAAAATTTTCCATTATATAGTTTTTAAGGGAGTAAAGATAATGCAGAGTATTAGGCACATATGTTTCCACATACATAAAATAAATATTTATATGTGTTTGTGTGTCAATGTATTTGTATTTTATAAATGTCCCCAGAATTTCTGTTACAAGATCCAACATCCTATTAATCTTATCTTCAGAGAATGAGACTGGAGATTAGAGTGAGATAGTTATTTTTATTTTACTGCTTTCATTCTATGTGAATTTATTTTAAAACTTGAGTGCATATGTTATTTTCTAATAATAAATAATTACATTAAGAATTAAAATTTAGCTATTTTTATAGACCATCAACTTATTAATAAAAGGAATAGGGAGAAACATAGTAACATAGGTTCGTTGACACATTATTCCAATATACTATCCCAGTGATGACATAGATAAATTGATACTAGATAATTTTCTGTTCTTCCTGATTTTGCTTTTTAAAATTTGGTTGGTTTGATTATATATTCACCTTTTTTCTTAAAAGAGTAATTATTTGTCCTGACCTATTCTTTATTAAATAATACTATTTTACTAAAGAAGTCTTATGTACGATACAACCAAATTTAGCAGGAATTATTTAGTATGTTTCTATCATGTTAAGTTGTTGCAAAACAGCAACTAACAATAATAAAAAAAAAACTGTAGGTAAGTTTTGTTCTGGCAAATTCTCCATCATGAGTACAAGGAGATAGGCGATAGAGTATCCCCAGGATTGGCTGGCCACTGCCTTGGTGGGGATAGCAGGATTGGGTCTTCCTTATTGCATCTATTCTCCTAGGATGGAGTCTAACTATGATGGAAATAAACTTTCTGAGAAAGTTGTTCACCAAGAAAAGTTGTAATTTTTGCTTAGGCTATATATATATATATATAGCCTATATAAAAACTATATTAGTGGTTCTCAAACTGCCCCACCCCAGGAGATATGTGACATTATCTGGAGACTTTTATTTATGTATTTATTTTAGTGGTGATCCTGGAGATCAAACCTAGGGCCTCACACATGCCAGTCAGGCTCTACCACTGAACTACACAAACCCTTAGCCCTTGGAGACATTTTGTTTTATTTTTATAATTATTTTATTTACTTATTTTTATGCAGTGCTAAGGATTGAACCCAGTGCCTCACACATATTAGGCTAGTTTCAGTCCCAGCCTCTTAGAGACATTTTTGATTGTGTCAACTAGTGGGTAGAAGCCAGAGATGTTGCTAATCATTTTGCCGTGTATAAGACAACTCCCACAACAAAGAATTATCCAGTCCTGAAACTGCAATAGCACTGAGTTTGAGAAACTCAACTTATATATAACATCAGGCTGGGATGTAGCTCGTTGGTAGAGAGCTTGCCCCGGATCCAATCCTTAGTATTGCAAAGAAAACAAAAAACAAAAAACAAGTA
>PVHX01003578.1:99954-141434 GCA_004024805.1 Geosciurus inauris
TGGTACTGGGGATTGAACTCAGGGGCACTCGACCACTGAGCCACATCCCCAGCCCTATTTTGTGTTTTATGTAGAGACAGGGTCTCACTGAGTTGCTTAGCGCCTCGCCATTGCTGAGGCTGGCTTTGAACTCGCGATTCTCCTGTCTCAGCCTCCCTAAGTGCTGGGATTACAGGCTTGAGCCACCGCGCCCGGCTTGTTCTTAAAAAATTTGATATCAATTTTTCATTTATATTTCTTCTCTGTAGCATTTCTTTGCTTCTATTCTCTGATTAGTATAGAGTAAAAGAGTTGTTCTTTTTTCATTTTTATGTATATATTTGGTACTGGAGATCAAACCCAGAGGCACTTTACCACTGAGCTACATCCTCTGCCCTTTTTATTTTTTATTTTGAGACAAGGTCTCTCAAAGCTCCTTAAGACTTTGCTAAGTTGCTGAGGCTGTCCTTGAATTTGTGATCCAGCCTCAGCCTCTTGAGTTGATGGGATTATAGGCATGTACCACCATGCCCAACAATTTATGAATTCTGTAACAGTGAGGTGAAACCCACTATTTTTGATGGGTAGATGTTATGTTGTCCGTCGGAAATGAATAGCATGTTAAGATAGGAATGGAAGCTTGTGAAGGAATGGTTAAGTGAAAATAATAATTAAGAATATTTCTTCACCATTCACATAAAAGATAGTGATTTTTGAGTTTTGTTCCTTGAAGTTCTTCATTGCTTAAACAGTTTGTAGAATATTTTATTTTAATAAAAAATTTTTAGATTACTGTAAAGAATAACACAAATTTAGCACTGTAAAGAATAACACAAATTCCTATGTTATAAATAAATAAATATATGTATATATACATATATATTTTAAATAAAAGTAGCTATAATGTGTGATATGGTGCTGCTAGCTTGCTAGCTTAACTTTGCTTTTTTTTAAGACTAGTCTCACTACATTGCTCAGGCTGGCCTTTAACTCTCAGACACAAGTGATCTTCCTGCCTTAGTCTCTCAAGTAGCTGGGACTACAGGTGTGCTCCACTCTAGGTTAACTTTTTTTTGTGCATATTATGGAATAAATTTTCCAGGTAAGGTTTTAAAATTATTATTATGAAAACTATCATGTGTAGTCAATAAATAGGCAGACTAAAGATAGGGAGTGTTACTCCAAAATTCATGTGCTTAGTCTCCAAAGTAGTAAAGTCCAGAGATGGGGCTTTTGAGAAGTTATTGGATTATGAGGACTCCAGTGTTTTTAGTGAATTAATCCATTAAGAGATTCAGAGCTGAATGGGTTATTGGGAGATGTTGGAAACTGTAGGAGGTGGGATCTAGTTGAAGGGTGTGGGTCCTTGGTGTATGCCCTTGGGGACAATATCTTGTCCCTGGCCCCTTTCTCTTTCTTTCTTCCTCTCTGTCTTTGCTTCCTGACTGCCATAAAGTAAGCAGTTGTGCTTCACTACACTGTGTCTGCCATGATGTTCTGCTTTATGTTAGGTCCAGAATCAACAGCCAAGTAAGGTAATCATGGACTAAAATGTTTGAAACTATAAGCCAAAATAAACTTTCCCTCTTTTAAGTTGCTTTTTTCAGGTATTTACTTATAGCAATGAAAAGTTGACTAGCACACTGTCCATCTCAGTTTAACTGAAGAGTATTCAGATATTTCAAGGGTCATTTGAACTGATAGGATTTGCAGCCATTTTTCTGTGTGCATTTTTGAGTAATGAACATAAAATGCCAGAAAAAATCTGGATGCTGAAGGTAGAATGACTATAATTATCAGATATAATTACTAATCCATCAAAATCCTCATTAATTAACTTTCTAAGCAAAATAAATTTAAGTATCGTCCTTGTTTGATGTTTTATAAATTGCTTTGCTTCAGGTTTCATTTAATGTAAGAGTACTACTGCTTTTTAAAATATATGAAGGAGCCGGGCGCGGTGGCTCACGCTTGTAATCCCAGCACTTAGGGAGGCTGAGACAGGAGAATCGCGAGTTCAAAGCCAGCCTCAGCAATGGCGAGGCACTAAGCAACTCAGTGAGACCCTGTCTCTACATAAAACACAAAATAGGGCTGGGGATGCGGCTCAGGGGTCGAGTGCCCCTGAGTTCAATCCCCGGTACCAAAAAAAAAAAAAAAAAAAAAAATATATATATATATATATATATATATATATGAAGGACCATTTAAAAAGGTATTAAACTGTTAAATGACAATACTCAGGGATAGAGGAGATGCATATGTCGCTCCTGACTTGTTTTTTGTGTTATTTACCTCACAGGTTACAAAGAAAATGACATATTTTAGAAGGGAAATGAAGCGCATCCTCAATTTTTGTGCAAGTAGAGTATCCCCATCATATTCAAACAATCCTTTCTTTTTATGGTAATGTAGGGTAGTAAAAATAACTGTGCAAAATGACCTTAACAACAAGTGGGAAGAGATGATGACTGTTCTGTGATCTTTAAACACTTTTTTTTTGGTACTGGGGATTCAACCAGGGGTGCTTAACCACCAAGCCCACATCCCCCGCCCATTTTATTTTTATATACTTAAACAAATTTTATTATTATTATTTGTTTTATTTTATTTTTAAAATTATTTTTTATTTTGAGTCAGGGTCTCTCTAAATTGCTTAGGGCCTTGCTAAATTTCCACCTGAGTCACTGGGATTACAAGCATGTGCCACTGCGCCTAGCTTTAAACACTTTCATCAAAACTTTAAAAACTGTCTTACTGTTGGTTACATACACACACACACACACACATCACTATCTCAGGGGTTCTTGCTGGCATTTAGAGTCATGATAATTAGTAATGAGTCACTAAGAATCCTTAAAAGTTATACTGGGAAAAATATATGAAAAGCAAATTCATATGCATATGAGATACAAGTTCTCTCAGCCAGGTGTGGTGGTACATGCCTGTAATCTTAGCTACTTGGGAGGCTAAGGGAAGAGGATCACAAATTCTAGTTCAGCTTCAGAAACTTAGTGAGACCCTATCTCATAAAAAATAATAAATAAAGGAGGCTGGTAATATAGCTCAGTGGTTAAGTTCCCATGGCTTCAATCCCCAGTACTCGGAAAAAGAAAATCATTCAAAAGTAAATATACATATATAGTTGTGATGTATAAGGCTATACATGGTAATACAGGTATAAGAAAAAAACAGAGTAAAACTAATATTTAATACATTGTAACTTAAAATGTTAGAAACTGAGAATTAATGTGTTCTATTTGTAAAAAGGTATCAAGTATAGCTCAAACAATACTTGTCTTCTTGTTGCATAACTTACAGTAAGAAGCACCCTTTCTATGTCTTGGTAAAATTTCATATTCTTTAAGTGTTGTTCATTTTTCAATATTTTATCATATATACTTTCAGTGTCATCAAATATCTCTGATAATTCCTTTGAATAGAAGCGTTTTTGCTAGAGTTTTTTCTTCTGGGATATGGACATCTTCATTCGTTTCATGACAGCCACTTTTCCCATTTCTGTATGCCTTCACTAAGTTCCCCTCTCTAGAGTCAAATGAGGTACATGCATGACGGACAACTTCTTCTGTAACTACATTCATGCTTAATTCTCATTCCACTTTCAGCATTATCATTTTTCTTTGCTTTGCTGCAGTTTCATATTTTTTTGGCCAATCAGTCTTTTGATTATTCATTTTTGTAAAATATCACCTGAATATTGTCACTGGCAGATATGGACAATACAACCACACACTTTATTCTCTGTGTGAACTGAATAACAAATGCTCAGTAATCAATCATAAACAGACTTGGGAAGAAGTGATGTGTGGTCTTTGATCATGGTGCACATCTATTCTTTACATAGACTTGTGGATTGAAGAGCTAGCAGTCAAGTGTCTTTTTGCAATCACTCACATTTAATATACATGCTGTTGGGTAACCCAGATTCCATGTATATTGGAATCACGCAAAGTCAGGACTGCCTGGTTCTGTACTTAAACTGTAATATTATTATAATTCCCTTTGAATTCCTGAGATTGGAGTGAAATGAATTAAGAATGATCACACAACTAAGAAAATGCCTAAGCATTGCTTGTGCATGTCATTTTTCTGACCCTGTTTGATATCAGGGTCAAACATTTTTATTCATTTATAAGTTATTCACGATTTTTTTTTTTTTTTGGCTAGGAGGCGTACATGCCAGGCAAATGTTCTATCACTAAACTACAGCCTGAACCTCATAAAATTTTTTTTTTAAAAAATTTGAGACAGGTTCTTGCTAAGTTGCCCAGGCTGGCTTTAAATTTGAGATCCTCCTATGTCAGCCTCTTATATAGCTGGGATTACAGGTATATGCCACCACTCCTGGCATACAATTTTTGTCTTTTGCTTCACTGCTGTTACTATCTTGTAAATATCAAATAGCAAATACACAGCAATCAGAAAGTGTCAAATGATATCAATACAAGTGTTATCCTTTTACTATCCACATTTTTGGTTAAAGCAAGATATCCTATTTAAAAAATTTTGTTTTGAAATAATTACAGATTGACAATCTATAGGAAAAGGAGGTCTGTATACTTTTGACCAGTGTCCCTCAATAATATCTCCTTATGTAACTAACTGCAGTATAATACTGAAACCAGGAAAGCGACATTGGTAAAATGTATGTGTATAGTTCTGCATTTTTATCACATGTGTAGATTGGTGTAACCACTGTGGCAATCAAGATGTAGAACTATTCCATTACCACGAGGATCTGCTTGTGCTATCCCTCTATGGTCACATTTAACTCCTCCCCCTCCCGAGCCCTAGCAACCACTGATTTTGTCTCTTCAAAAATAACCCATAGTTTGCCCCTTTTTACTGCTGAATGATATTCTGCAGTTAGTGTTGTTGTATAGTGTGTGTATATTACAAATTTATATTAATTCCAATGTTCTTTTACACTCTTGTAGTTTTTATAAAATAATATTATACTTTTGAGATTCAGCCATACAGATAGGCATCAAACATCCAATTAGTTTTCAACCTAAAAATTTGAGAATTTTTTATCTAGTGATTTTACTCTATTTATAATTACTGCCCAAACTTGTATTTATTTATATGCTTTTACATTTAATTTTTATTTACTTTTCTCTTGCTTCTTGTTTCTTTTCTGCTTTTATTGGATTTAAATTTTTTTCTATTTTCTAGGTTATACCTTTTATTTCCTACTTTTCTAATGAATAATTCAAATTTGTAACATGCATACTTTTTAAAAAATCTTTAAGGCCGGGCGTGGTGGCGCATGCCTGTAATCTCAGCACTTTGGGAGGCTGAGACAGGAGAATCATGAGTTCAAAGCCAGCCTCAGCAATGGTGAGGTGCTAAGCAACTCAGTGAGATCCTGTCTCTACATAAAACACAAAATAGGGCTGGGGATGTGGCTCAGTGGTTGGGTGCTCCTGAGTTCAATCCTGGTACAAAAAAAAATTAAGTTTCATACTCAGTTTTACATTTCTTGTAAAAAAAGGAAAAAGCTTTTAAAACCTTAGAATACATTCTTTCACTCATCCTTCAAATTTTCATGTGAGTATTTTATTTCCATCTTTGGCTTTACCTGCTACCCTCTATTTGTCATTACAGTCATTGCCTGTATTAATTTACGTATATCCATTGTCTTTGTATTCCATTGTTTCCTGAGACAATCTTCTTTACAAAGTTCAAATATCCCTAAATGTTTTTGTGACTAGTGAAAAGCTATCTTAGTCTGAATGAGGATATTTTTATACCATCCTTTCTGTTAATACTTTTTAATTATGAAATTTTTACATAAACAGGAAACTAGGAAAAAGAACATGTACACCACACCCATATGCTTAGGCTCTAGCATGTAGGTGGTAGACTCAAACGATTTGACCTTTCACCCTGTGTCTACACTCTCAACACACACACAAATACCATTCTAGCTAAAATGCTTAAAAATGGATTTATAGACATCATACTACTTCACTCCTAAATGAAAATGATTAAATGTGCTTTGCTAATCTAAGGATAACTCTAACATATCTAAAGTTCCATTATTCTTCTATAAAAATGCAAGCAACAGTTCTCTAATGTCAACTAATACTATGCATTCAGATTTTTTTCAATTGTACCAAAATATTTTCTTACTTCTTTTTTTTTTTAAAAACAAGGATCCAAATGAAAACTACATGCTGCATTTGTTATATATCTTAAATTTAAAAAATCTAATATGAGGCCTCTCCCTCCATTATTTTCATGACACTGATTTTTTGAATATTCTAGACCAGTTGTATTAAACTTGACCTACTTATCAGATTTGATTACTTCTTCATAGTTTCATTTACTTTATTCCTTGTATTTTCTTATCTTTACCTTCAAGTGGTATTTGAGTTGGTTACAGAATTCTAGGTTGACAGATATTTTTTCTTGAGCATTATTCTCTAACCTCTATTTTTGGCTGATTAGAAATTGATTGACATTCTAATTATTGTTTCTTTTCAGATAATCTCTTTTCTCTGTGTTTGCTTTTTTTTTTTTTTTTTATTTCCCTGAAGTCCTAGAGATTGAATCCAAGGCCTTACACATGCTAGATAAACATTCTATCACTGAGCTACCTCCTTCCCAGGGCTTTAAAAAAAAAATTGAGGCAAAGTCTCACTAAATTGCCCATACTCACCTCAAATTTGCAATCTTCTTGCCTCGGTGTCCCAAATAGCTGAGATTGCAGGCATGCACTATCATGCCCAGCTATGGTTGCTTTTAATATTTTCTTTGTGTTTTGGTATTCTACAGCTTTGGCAAGAGGTGTTTTGGTGGAGATTTATTACTGGGTTTTGGCTCTTTACAATTTATAATTCCAAGATTTTTCTTATTAATTGGAGAACATGATCAAACATCATTGCATTGCATGTTTCTATTCTTGCTCCCATCTCCTTCTGTAACTCCTGTATCCTATATATAGAACTTTTTTCCCCATGTTTCTTTTGTTCTCTTTTATGTTTCCCAGTTCTTCACTCTCTTACTATATTATCCTTGGATAATTAATCCAAAGAGTTTTGCCTCAAAACTCTTCTAATTTTTAATCCAAATTGATAATTTCATCTACTGTATTTAGCATATCTTTTACGTTTTTAATTCCAGTGCTTGATTCCAAATTTTCTTTTATTCTGAAGTTCTACTGATTTTTCCAAATCTTTATTTCCTTACAATGTTCTATTCTTTCTTTATAGTTTAAAAAAATCCCCTTGGCAACTTAAAATATACTTATTTTATTTTATAGTTTCATAATGTCTTATCTGAAACTCTCAGGTTTAGATTTCCCTATTAGTCATATTGCTTATAGTTATTCACATATTCATGTTGGAGTAGTTTCTTTTAAGATTTATATTTTTTGAAGATCAGATCAGCTTTACTGATGATTGTATGTGTGTGTTTAGGGCCAGAGAATAATGCTGAAAGCGAATAGTTATCAATTTAAAATTCTATAATACTAATGCAGGATAGGTTTTCATTTTCCTCTATGAGCAGTTCAAAAGTTTAGTAGTTGAGAATGAATCTTCATGCTAATGTTTTGACATAAGTATTTCAATGCTACAAAATAACACAGGCTGAATCTTAATTTTCTCAAATGAATTTTTATTTTTTTAAACCTTGCAGAACTCTTAGTTTCCTTTTATGTCTTTTGATTCCCTTTGAAGAAGGGTCTCATTTCTACTTCTTTATAGTGCATAAGTTCAAGGCCACATCTCATCGCCAGATGGAGGTTAAAACCTTAGGCTCTGGCCTTTGGGTCATATAACTTCCCTCCATCTCTCAGACTGATTCCGTTTGTCTTGTTAGCTTCCTGCTGGGGCTCCTCTTTAGCACTTGCATGTTTTTCTTTTTTCATTTAACCTCATTTATATATTTAAGTCTTTCTGTTTTATTTGTACTGAATGTTTTAATATGAATTTCAATTCAATTACACTTTTTATTTGGTAGTGGGATTAAACTAGGGGTACTTGACAAGTGAGCCACACTCCCAGCCCTATTTTGTATTTTATTTAGAGACAGGGTCTCACTGAGTTGCTTAGTGCCTCACGCTTGCTGAGACTGGCTTTGAACTTGTGATCCTCCTGTCTCAGTCTCCCTAGCTGCTGGGATTACAGGCATGTGCCACCATGCCTGGGTCGATTATACTCCAAAAAAATAAAATAAAATAAAAGTTTTGTGTAGGATATTATGTTGCAAAAATCAGCCAAATATTAGTTCTAAATACAAGGAAAAATTGACATTGTCTCAACTTTTTTTTTCATAATTGAGATTTTATTGACTGTATTGAGGATCAATACACAACAGTTCACTTTGTACCCAATTCTTAGCACATTAAGAATTGATCTAAAAAGTCTTATACCATGATTCTTTTTAGGTTATTCCAGTAAAGTTCCAGCTTTGAATTTGGAGGCAGATTTCCTTAAGAAAATATCAAGTACCAGTATCTTCGAATGCTGTTACTTAGGTCCCACTCATTCATAACTTTGTCATACACACTACATACTCAAATTTTCCATCTTTCATAGCACATTAAAAAGATTATTAGGAAAACTGGACTTCCAGGACCAAAGATGTTACAGAGTACACATGATTCTGACAGCAATGCTCCAGGTAAACTTTTATTATTTGTTGATATACTGGACATTTCAGAATAAAAACTTCAAGGATGATATAAAACTTGTGCTTCATAAATATGGTAAAGTGAAAAAAGTACTGAATATAAAATAAATGGGGAAAACAAGGGCCACGGATGTTAAAATAGAGATGCCAAGTTCACAGAAATGTAGTTCTTGGTATTCTAATTACAATAAATTAAAAAGTGACTAAATTATTTATTCTCATTGTAAATCTGTCTTCATTTTCCTAAACAAGGATTGAACTAGGAGGTGAAAAGTAATAATTGCAGGTACCTAATCATAACTTTGAATTTCAGTTAAACTTTTTCCTTTGACATTTAAGACAGTGCTTTATTTTCAGTATCTAAGGTGCATGTGTGTTCAGTGGAAAGACATTTTTCTACATTAGGTTCCTGTGCAGCACAAGTGAGTAAGAAGGGCAAGAACATACATGTATGTAAAAGATAGTATTTATAAGGAAGAGTAAATTCAGACTTTAAAAAGTTTCTTCCTCAAGTAGGACAATATTTTTAGTCTTAGTTACAACATAATGAGTCCAGAAAAACAAAATGAATCTAATCTCATAACAACCATGTTGAAAAAATTAGTTGTTTCTTGCAAATATGGCATATAAATGTTTACTAGTAGGGAAAGATCTCCAAACTTTGAATTCTGAGAGAGAGAGAGAAGGAGGGAGGTAAGAATTTAAGAACATGTATTTTTAAATTTCATTCAGTTTGAATTCCAATTTGGTTACCTATTAGTTCTACTATTCTAGTGTAAATTGTTTAATTCTCTGATGCTCAGTTTGCTTATCAAAATGCTAACAATAATAAACTCCCATGATTATAGTAAGAATTAGAAAATAAGAAAATTCATAAAGTATACTCAGTAGAGTACTTAGCACAGTGCCCACATGTAATGATCACTAATATACAATAACTACAATTATGAAACCAATGCAAAGATTACCAGAATCACTGGAAGTAAAGGCTCTAGAAGACTAGAAATGTGATGAGCTCTCTTTCCACTAACCAGCTCAAATTTTGGGATTTTTAGGTGCAAAAATGGAGGAAATAACATTATTCTCATATCTTGAAAATATTGTGGGGAAATTTTTATACTGTGTGCGCCTCAATTTATGGAAAATTAAGGATTGTTTGACAATGTAAGAAAATTATTATTTTTTTGTGAATTAGCCTCTGTGGATGCTATGTGTTAATGTTTTCAGTAGAAATACTTTTCATAGTAGAAATACTTTACCTACAAATGAAAAAGATTGTAAAAGGAAAGAGTTTTTAGGCAAGGATAAATCTCCTTCCTTTCCTTTGTCAAAATTTTTGAGGTCAGATAATTTTTGTAGTGATTAGAGAGCATATTTCCTATGAGTAAACCATTTTATTCCTTGCTTTTCATTTGCCTATCCATGTTTTCTAAGCAAATTTGCATCTTCCATGCTAGGCTTAGAAAAACACTTATAATTATTCTATTCTTTTGAAAAGTCAGTCATTATATTGAGTCACCTGAGTTTCAGCTCTGGGCAACAGTGACAAATGGTCACTTGTGGTGCAAAGATCAAGTGCTGAGAGTGCGAGGTCAGCTTCTTTACATGACACCTAATGGGACTGTCATTTCTCAGGGTCCCCAGCCAAAGGCAGGGTGGCGACATGATATACCCATCACTAAGGTGCCATGTCTGGCATCTAAATGGAGCTTAGTAATTCCAGTGGAGCCAAGTTATTAGAGATCTAATTGCTATTGCCTAATAAATTCTTTTGAGGTCTTTGTATATTGGTTCACTTAAATATTCAATGTATCTAGCTCAAAGCTGTTATTAAAAATGTAATTGTTTTGTAAATTTTTATTTTTCAATTCCAAAACACTCTCATGAATTAATAAACATTCAGATAAAATAAGAATATTCATAAATAATGTAAGATTTTCTGTGTCATTGGGGGGTGTAACCTTACTACATTGTTGATCAGAAACTCTGGGGAAATAACACATCTTCCATAATACACTTCCATCTTGGATATTGTAGATCATGTTTAGCTGGAGAATTTTTACTTTGAGCAAAAATGTTTTTATTCATATGTTCTTTCCAATAGAGTTTATTTGAACTCATCATCATCCTAAGTTTATTTCAAGTTATTACTTTCTGGCCTGTCTTTCCAAAGCTAGCTATGAATACACAGTGGACTTGAAAATAGCAAGGCTATTTTTGTTTAAAGTGAGCAATGATGGTCATGTCCCCCAACTTAGGGGAATATAACATAACCTTTCTTAGGCATTTAGATGTTCCTCAAAAATTGATCCGGAGTCAGCAAATAGTGAAATAAAAACTTCTCTCAAGGAGTTAGTGCTTCCTTAAGTGATCTGATTGACAGCTCTAGGCTTGCCCAGTGACACTGTCATTTGAGGGACCCTAAACTTTTTTTTTTCCCAGGTTTTCTGAAGTCTCTTTGGTGTCACAAAGGGACAAACCCCTGTGGTACTGCCAGGCCCCTCTCTGTCAGAAGGCTAAGACCTGGACTAATTCATTGCAATGCAGTTTAATTAAACTGCACCAGAGTTGTTTCCCTGGTAAAATAAGTGTGGGAAGAGAATGTGTGTCCAAAGGGACATGCCCCTTACTGTGTGTGCTTTATTGTTACACCACAGCTAATATATTGTGGGAATTCCATGGAGTCAATGATAAACTGTATTATCGAGCTCCATCAAATAGGCATTCTACTAGTGCAGGTTACTGTAGCTCACAATTCTATTAATCCTTCTAATTTATTATATTATAGCTGTATGTGAGGTCTCATAAATTTATTATACTCCTTTCATCTAAAAAAACCCCCCACACTTGTTTCTTCTCTCAAAATAAAACCTCTTATTATTTGTTTTGTCTGTCTCTAAAAATGTAATAGCCACTTGTAAGAAAATGTAATTACTGGTTGAGAAATATAAACCGCATTTGACATGTCTTGTACTCTAAAATTTAAAAATTGTATTAAGCCTTGTTGTATGAGCACAAATCCTGGCTCATGAAGATCCATTGGCTTTTTATTTCCAGTTTTCTGGAAATAGGTTCACATAAATGACATCTTTCTAATTTTCACTCTTTTCATCATTTTGTGTATGATAAAGGGATTTACTTATAGTATTATTTCTCCTTTAACATTCACACTGGAGGCCAACAGGAGGGCAAAGAGAACACCTGCTTTGTTCATAAGTATTTCTAATGCCAAGTACAATTTAGAGTCTTAATAGATATATGTTAAATAAATGGGAAGGTGAATTCCATAAAAAGTTTTATTTCCTTGTTATATAAACCTTTATATAATGTTACTTGAATATTCATAACATGTTTATTAATAACAGTTCTTTAAAAATTAGTTATAATAGCACAATGATTTAGTTTATTGTTTAAAAGAATAACATCTAAAACATGCAGGAATAATTTCGTCAAGTTGTGAAATTTCAGTTACTGCTTGAAGGGTACAGTTTCACTTGGTTTTGAAACCAAGGTACCTCAAAATAAATGAGACCTTGGAGGTTAAGAATAAGCTAAAGATTCTGTGAGTGGGCTCTTATGTGGTAAGAGGAATGATAAATTGAGCTACATTTTATATACATTTCAGACAAGAAAAAAATATATTTGTATTGTTTGTAAATGCATTGAGAAAAGCTTTTGAAATATCCGAATGTCAATTAGGTACCCTAGTGCTGTTTTTCTGTTAAAAAGGCCAGTGCTGAATGACAGGAAGACTGGTCATAGACTAGAAACTTACCAACTTTGTTATTGTTTCAAATAAAAAATGACCAGAAGTCTTCTAAGCAACTCCTGCTTTGGAGCACTCTGGATGAAGGGAAATGATGATTAGCTTCAGTATAGGTGGTCAGGAATCACAAAAGAAATGAACACCATTGGTATTGTGAACATATTATTAGAAACTTGAGAGATCAGCTCAAGCTGGGAAATGGGATTGCTCTTTCCTTTTAAAATCATTTCTCTTGTCACAGTTGGGGTGACACAATAGTAAGATTGGCTAATTTTCTGGTATTAGGTAAATTTCCCTTGTTCCTCTTTTGTAAATGAAGACAAATCTTTCCTTTGATGTTACTCTTTTACTCAAAGGAAAAAAAACTGCCTTAAAACAAGTTTCATAAATGTACCCAGAACTAACATCATTGATGGTCCTAATGCTATTGTTTGTCTCACCTTGGTCCTCAAAGCCAGGGTAGCATTGTGTCTGGTGAAAGATCAAAGCTGTTCAGTTAGCACTATGGAGTTTTGTGGTGCAGTGGAAAAAATGTGGTTTTGGAATTCAACACACTGGGACTTCAATCCAAGTTTTGCCTTTTAATATTTGCAAATGCAAAAAAATCACTTAATTTTTCTGAGGCTACATTATAGGATTTTACTGAAAATTACATTAGATAATGTAACTATGTGCTTGCATAGGTCCTGGCACATAGAAATTTCTCAACAAATAGCTTTAGTTATTTATCATTATCATTTTTACTCCCAAGGTAATGGAATAAAAAGATAAATTCTATCATCAAAATGATATTTGAAATGCATTCTACTGTTATGTATACCTAATTAGAACAAATAAAAAAATTATTAAAAAATTACACCTGTACTGAAAAAAAGATATTTGAGTACAATAGCTTTCCTATTACTGCTTTCTTATTTTTTATACTTAAATTTATATATTATATCCCAAAGTAATAATTAATTAAATTATAGATTTTAAAGGGCACAATTCTGCCATGAGTATACTGCGATTGTGACTGGACTTTCTTTCTTCACTTGCTACTTTTTTGTGTGAGGGAGTTGTATCCAGGGATTGAACTCGGGGGCACTCGACCACTGAGCCACATCCCCAGCCTACTTTATATTTTATTTAGAGACAGGGTCTCATTGAGTTGCTCAGTGTCTCACTTTTGCTGAGGCTGGCTTTGAACTTTCTATCCTCATGTCTCAGCTTCCTGAGCTGTTGGGATTACAGGCATGTGCCACTGCACCCGGCCTCACTTGCTATTTTGAAATGGGCTAAATCTACTTCTCCACAAAGCAACTAAGAACATGTTTAGATTACTATGCCTTTTTTTTTTCTGTGCTGTAGGTTGAACCTAGGGCCCCATGCATGCTAGGCAAGTTCTCTGCTGCTAAGCTGTACCCCTAGTTCTTTTTAAAACTTTGAGACAAGGTCTTGCTAAGTTGCCAGGCTGTTCTTGAACTTGCCATCCTCCTGCCTGAGGCTCCCAAGTAGTAGGATAATGGCCATGCCCCACTGTGCTCACGTACTACTTCACTTTCACACTAAGGTTGGCATGCTCTACTTATTTTCTGCTGATAGAATTAATGTTCCCATAGACATCAAAATGAATAGCTTCTAGAACTTTAGAGCCAGAAAAAAACTTTGAACTTTATCTAGTCTTATATCTAGTTTAGTTTACTTAGCATCTTTCCTATTTGGCTTAATTATAATTTTTGCTAAGCACTATACCACCATCTGTGCTATGTGGATTATTTCATTGAATCTTCACAATAAACCTAAGAGGAAGGTGCAGTTATTACTTCAACTGATGTATCAGGATGCTGAAGTTTAGAGAAGTTAGGTAAATAGCTCTGGATCATACCCTTTAGATCACACCTATAGCAAATGGTAGAGCAAGGATGTAAGAAGTGGTAATCACTTCAGGTCTATGCTGCTGACCACCTTGCAATATCTGCAACCCAACTCACTCTGGACTTCCTGTTTTTCTTGACAGTGTCCAGTCAATACACACTTTTATCAATTCCTAGCAGATATAAAGTGTAGGGAAGGCTGATTGGTCTTGTGTACAGTAGAAGAGGTTCAACTTCTTTTTCTTAGATCACTGTCCTAATAGTAACTTAAAGGTGAGATTGCTCATACTTGGAAACACATACACATTTCTGTTCTTATTAAGTCAAATACATAATACAAGTGATTTCTTCTACAATTTCAAGTGCCACGTCAACTTTTTGCAAAGAATAAAAAGGAGTCTAAGGAGATATAAATAAAATAAATAACAAATAAATGATTTTTCTTATAGTATTGTGGATTGAACCCAGGGGTACTCTACTACATAGCTACTTCCCAAGCTCTTTTATTATTTTTTATTTTCAGGTAGGTTCTCACTAAATAGCCCTGGCTAGCCTCAAACTTGGAATCTTCTGCCTTAGCTTCCCAAGTGGCTGGGATTTTTGGTATGTACCACAGTGCCTGGCTAACTAAATGATTTTATACACTTAATTCAATAAAAAATTATAAATGAATTTGGCATGGTAGCACCTACCTGTAATCCCAGCTGTTTGGGAGGCTGAGGCAGGAAGATCAGAAGTTTTAGGTGGGACTGGGCAACCTAGTGAGATCTTGTCTCAAAATAAAATGGAAAGGGCTGAGGATGTACCTCAGTGGTAGAGTGCTTGCCTAACATGTGCAAGAGCTTTGGTTCAATTCCCAGCATTGCAAAAAAATGTTTTTTCAAGTTTTCCAAATGCTATGTTTTATTTTATAAAATATTTTTATGAGAATTCTATACTGGAATGATTTAAATACATTTTTATTAGCAAACTAGTTCACACTGGTTATTCAGGAACACATGTAAGAAAAACTCACTTCCTCCTGGATTGAGAAAAAAGAGCAATTTTTGATCCTCTAGATACAGTTCATTGAGAAGTCAATGAAGTATTTTTCTTATTTCAAAAGGTATTATGTGAGATTCAGCAAGTATATGTAAGGTGTTAAGTGAAATAATTGAAGGAATTCTTTTTCACTGTATATGACTAGAGTAGTTGCTATTAGAACTCTATTAGTTTATCAAAATAGTTTTAAAATAGGACACTTTCTAACTTTGAAATTAAAAGAGATTAATAAATGTCAAATTAATATTTTACCTTAATTTCAAAATGCATTTCTAAATCATATCAAGGCATAAAGAGTAAAATCAAAGAGCCTTAAATCATGCAATTGTGATCTTGTAAGATCACAGTAAAATAGCACACTATATTAAGAACAGTACTTGCTAGGAATAAAGGAAACTTTGTTTTAGTACTATTTCCTTATTTGCTAAAATAAGTATTTTGCTTTTGGTAGGTAATGAGCCTGTTTGAAAGCACACTGCCCCTCACCTAATCAAGGAGGCCCACCTTGTGCAATATTTGCCGCTCTATTATTTTATGTCTCACCTTGCCCTTGGCTTACCATATATCTTTAGGTACTTCGGCAACATTACAGTTGCAATCAGGACTTTTCATGTGACTGATATTAAACCTTTGGAAACCTTGCTGCCTTCTGATATATAACATAAAATGAGAATGAGTACATAGAGGGCCCGGCAGAAGAGTAATCTGATCTTTGACCTGTTTGTGACATACTGTATAAAGATTTTGGTAAATGCTTTCTAGGACAATCCATCATTCTTCTAGCTCAAGTGTAAACCTAATGCTTTGAAAAATTTGTGTATAGTGTATGAAGACATACACTCTAGGGGCTGGGATTGTGGCTCAGTGGTAGAGCGCTTGCCTCGCATGCGTGAGGCACTGGGTTCAATTCTCAGCACCACATAAAAATAAATAAAATAAAGATATTGTGTTCATCTACAACTAAAAAACTAAAAAAAGACATACACTCTAAAGAGCAGTAAAAATACAAAATATGAGTTTGTCAAGTAAATAAAATCATATGAAAATATTCCTTCGTATCAAAGTTGTTTAATAATTATTGAAGGCTAAAGATACTGGGAACAACTTTTTCAAGTTAATCAACCAGGTCTTGCTAGTGAGGACACATGCATACTCTCTAGGTTGTCAATACACTCAAGACACATCTCTGAATATACTTATAGCTGCACAGTACCCATAGTCACTGTCTTCTTTGATGTGAAAGACATTTAGAGCAAATTTAAATTAATTTAATATGTAAAAGCAACATACAAGAACCAAGCTAGAGAGAACAAGTGGTAAGTGAGCATTTAGAAGAGGTAATTAAGATTCCCAAGAAAAAGATAAAGAAAAAAGGAGGGAGCGAAGGAGGTTGAAGAGAGAGAGAGAGAGAGAGAGAGAGAAACAAAAGGCAGAGTGATCAAGAGCACAAGTTTTAATCATAGGATGAAGTACATGTTTGACTTACTAGTGGTCTCTAGAAAATGGTGGTTTAAAATATTCAGTACTTGATTTCTATTTGTGAAGTATCCACTATGAGCAGAGAAATATGATGAAGTCCTGTAGAACAAAACAATTAAAAAAATTTCTGCCTTTATAGTGTTAACATCTTGTTGAAAAGACAACATATGGACAAGAAAAGGACTTAAGAAGCTGGGCGCAGTGGCGCATGCCTGTAATCTCAGTGGCTGGGAAGACTGAGGCAGGAGGATAGAGAGTTCAAAGCCAGCCTTAGCAAAAGGGAGATGCTAAGCAACTCAGTGAGAACCTGTTTCTAAATAAAACTACAAAATAGGGCTGGAGATGTGTCTCAGTGGTTGTGTGTCCCTGAGTTCATTCCTCGGTACCCCCTTCCCCCAAAATGACTTAAGAATAAATAAAAAGAGTGCACATAGAATCTGCTATCAAATCCATACTTTTGTGGTTTTGTAATATCTAAGCTTTTAGGCATAACAATGTAGTAATGCACTATTCACCTACTGTGTTTTAGTTTTACTTATAAGGCATGTGTGGGATGTAATAGTCAATAGGAAATAAATCATCTTCAGAAGGACTGCTAAGTTAAGAAGAGAGAGTCACAGAGAGAAAGGAAACTAATTTCAAGTAGACAATACTCCAGTCCAATGTCTAAAAATGATGTGGCAAATTGGGAGCCTACTCAGATGAATCTGAGTGAATAAGGAGGTCAAATTTGGTTACAAAGCCCAAATTTCCTTCCAATCAGGTTTAAACATCACTGTTTTTAGTGACAACCTGTAAACCTATCAGTTAACATATACCAATGGAACTCTCACTTCTACTTTTAATTTTTTTTGGTACTGGAAATTGAACCTAGGGTGCTTTGACACTGAGCCACATCCCCGGTCCTTTTTATTTTTTATTTTGAGACAGGGTCTTGCTAAGTTGCTGAGGCTGGCCTTGAACTTGCCATCCTTTTGCCTTAGCCTTGTGAGTTTCTAGTATTACAAGTATGAGTCACTGTGCCTGGATTTAGGCTTCAAATTCTGTTCAGAATTATACGCAGGAGAGAAGAAAAACATGTTGTTAAGTACGTGGCAGTGTGTCTGGTTGGGGAGACACAAATTGCCTGGATTAACAGAGTACATATGAGCCAGTTATGTGGTTCAGATGAAGATAGATATTTTACAACATTCTTTTGCTTTTATCATGATTATTTCTAAGTGCTATAGACATTTTTGAGACAAGATATCAATAAGGCTCTGGTTGCCAGGGAAAGTCTTCATAAATGAAGTGAGACTAAACTCAACGTGGAAGGATGGAAGGAATTGAATGAAGGAACCAGAGAAAGGTCTTTTAGCTGGTGGGACTGATAAGAGGAGGAGCAAAGACAAGACTGGGAAAGACTCAATTATATTGGCAGATATGGGCCTGAGCAGAGTCAAGGGACCAGTCTTTATTTTGAAATAATTTGAATGGGTGTGGTGCTTAAGAAGGGTTTTAGAAAGCATGCTCAAAGTTTAGATTGGATGCTGTCAGTTGGAAAGTGCTATTTCTTGCCAAGAAGTGTCACTTTATAAATAGCATTAGACATATTAGTCTAATAGCATGCACAATGAACTGAGAGGGGCAAGTCTGCTAAGCTGAGATGGAACACAGGCTGGTTGGTTTATGATGATGCTGACTAGATTACATTTTGTTGATAACAAGCAGACAGGAAATGTAAAGGTACCAGATCAAGAATACAGTGACTAAATCTGGTCTAGTGCCTGAGAGGAATATCCTCACTGAAATGGAGGAACCATTTACTTGAGCAAACACGTCAGTATTTATGGTTCCTCTGTATTATTGCTTAAGGAAATATTTGCTGTGCTGCAGTTCCATGTTGTACATTCTGGGTGCTAATTAATACTTCCCAGGGCCTACAGGAAGCTTGTTCAGGACCAGTGACAGATCAGAGAGGCCAGGAACAATGCCTCAGCCTCATTGGCATCCTTGTTGGATGTCTCTGAGTGATACCTATAGATAACTAGTCACCATCTCCTAATGAATCACTCCTCATTTCAAAGCTTACACACCTTGGTCTTTTCCTTTACATTTTCAATGGAATCACCCAGGCCTAAGACATTTTCCCATAATCATTTTGGTCATTTAAAAAGCCTCTTTTTTCTTTTTTTGGTACCAGGGATTGAACTCAGGGGTACTTGGCCACTGAGCCATATGCCCAGTCCTATTTTGTATTTTCTTTAAAGACAGGATCTCACTGAGTTGCTTAGTGCCTCACTGTTTTTTGCTGAGGCTGGCTTTGAACTCGCAATCTTCCTGCCTCAACCTCCTGAGCCCTTGGGATTACAGGTGTGCATCACCACACCTAGCATTTCTGTACATCCCCTACTGATATGCCCAGGATCTAGTCCTACTCAACATTAGTGATTTAAGTGAAATCACTGATGTTGAGATTATCAGGTTTGGAGAGGCCTCACACCTGTGATAATATGTAGCTAATAAATGTAATCCAGATAAAGGATTAAAAATTTATAACACTAAAAAAACCAACACAATGATAGTAAAAAAAAAAAGTAAGTTGTTCTTTTTTTAGGTTAAAGAAAATACAGATGGTCTGGACTAGGGCTTTCAAATCTCTTGATGATACAAGTTTCTGGGATTGGTAACTTGCTCTGAACTAAACTTGTTTTGTGAGAATCATAAATCTACTGATAATTTCTCTTGACCTGCCTTTTAACCTCTCCCAAAGCAAAGGAAAATGCTTGGGTGATACTGGTTATTAGTTGTTATATAAAAAAAACTTGGGTGATATTGGTTATTGGTTGTTATATAAAAAACCTTCTCTTGGGCTGAGGACGTGGCTCAGTGGTAGAGTGCATGAAGCCCTGGATTCCATTCAACATACAACAGTGCTTTCTGCTTTGTGTAGATACCTATGAGTAAATAAGAAAAAAAATTGCTTTCTCTTATTTCTTGCCCATTTTCTCATGTTACATTTTACCTATGTTTTGAGTTCATAAATTTTTTTTTTTCTTGCTGGATGTGGTGATACCTACTTGTATCCTCAGCTACCTGGGAGATTGAGGTAGGAGATTCACTTGAGTCCAGGTGTTCAGGGCCAGCCTGGGCAACACAGCAAGACCTCATTTCTCAAAACAAAACAAAACAAAAAAAACCCCACAAACCCCTCATAAGTTAGATGTATTTATGCTTGTGTTGTCTCTGAAACTAGAGTTTATTTATGAAAGGTGGATGATATGTCTATTCATCTCAATGCTGACAGGATTTTTACTAAAAATTCATTTTTTAAAAATAAGTGAAGCTTTATTTAGGCAGGTCGGTGGGTGATGAATTCTTTCAGTTTTTCCAAGTCTGAAAATGTTTATATTTGTCTTCTTTTTTGGAAGATAATTTTGTGGGATATGGAATTCTTGGTGGATTTCTTTGAATTTCAGTTCTTTACAGATGCTGTTATTTTGTTTTCAGATTCGCATCCTTCAAGACAAACCTCCACTGTCATTCTCCAGTTTATTTCTCTGTGTGCAATATGTATTTTCTGACCACTTTCAAAAGTTTTCTTTCAATCTCTAATTTTGAGCAATGTGTTAATCAAGTTCTTTGGTATAGTTTTATGTCCACTGTATTTCATCAGGGTTATATTTTTTTATTTCTAGAGGTCCAATTTGAGTCTTTAGTATTTTCCACATCTCTTTTTAACAAGTTCATCTTTTTATTTTAACCTTTTTGAACAGATAGAATATAGTTATTATAATCCTATAAGCTTTGCTTCTATTGATTGATCTTTGTCACCATATTGGTTGTATTTTTCTGCCTGGTGTTTTTTTACTGTGGTAAAAAGCATATGATAAAACTACCAGTTTAACCATTTTAATTATATAGTTCAGTAGTGTTATGTATATTTATATTGCTCTGGAGCATATTGCTAAAACCTTTTTAAAAATTTATTTCATTTTTATTCCCCTATGTTATTGGAGATTGATCCAGGGGCACTCAACTACTATGCTATATCATCAGCTCTTTTTAGTATTTATTTTAAGATAGAGTCTTGTCAAGTTGCCCAGGCTGGTCTCAAAATTGCAATCTTCCTGCCTCAGCTGCCTGAGTAGCTGGGGATTTTAGGTCTGTGCCACTGTGCCTGGCTAAAACAACTTTTTAATATTGCAGAACTGAAACTTATTACCCTTTACGCAATGTATCTATCTTGTTTCTTCCTCCCCCAGGCCCAGGGACCATTAGTTATTTTCCCTACCTAAGTATATGACTACTTCAGATACCTCGTGTAAAAGTGAAATTATACAGTATTTTTCCTTAAGTTACTGGCTTTTTTTTTTCCACTTAACATAATTATTCTCAAGTTTCATCCACAATGTAATATGTGAAAAGACTGCCTACCTTTTTAATTATGTACAGTATTCCATTGTATGGATATACCACATTTTGTTTATCCATTTATCTTTTGAAGGACACTTACTTGAGTTGCTTGCACCTTTTGGCTATTGTAAATAGTGCTTCTATGAACATGGGTGTGCAGATATGTCTTTGAGATCCTGTTTTCAATTTTTTTGGATAATAGCCAGAAGTGAGATTGCTGAATCATCTGTTAGCTCTATTTTTAATCTTTTGATAAACTTCCATACTCTTTTTTTTTTTTTTTTTTTGGTACTGGAGATTGAACTCAGGGTCACTCGACCACTGAGCCACATTCCCAGCCCTATTTTGTGTTTTATGTAGAGACAGGGTCTCACTGAGTTGCTTAGTGCCTTGCCGTTGCTGAAGCTGGCTTTGAACTCGTGATTCTCCTGTCTCAGCCTCCCTAAGTACTGGGATTACAGGCATGCACCACCATGCCTGGCTAAAGTTCCATACTCTTTTCCATAGTGTCTACCCCATTTTACAATGTCACCAACAGTGAACAAGTGTTCCAAATTTTCTATATCTCCACCAACACATGTTTTCTGTCCTTTCTGCTGATGGTTACCATCCCAATGAGTGTGATGTTATATATAATTGTAATTTTGATTTGAATTTGATTAGAAGTTAGGGATATTAAGTCTCTTTTCATGTGCTCATTGTATAGATTGTATATCTTGTTTGGAGAAATGCCTATTCAAGTCCTGTTCCCATTTCTTAATCAGGTTATTAGATTTTTAATTGTTGAATTGTAGGATTGCTTCATATATTCTGAATATTACACCTTAAAATATATATGACAAATATTTTCTTTCTGATCCATTCTGCTGATTAAACATTTAAGTGATTAAGACCTTTGATGAACTGAAATTTTAAATTTTGATGTAGTCTGATTTTCCTTTTGTTGCCTCTGCTTTTGGTGTCATATTAAAAATATAATTACCAAATTCAATGTCATGAAGTTATTCCTGTATGTTTTTTCTAAGGGATTTATAGTTTTGGGTCTTATTATTAGGACTTTAATACATTTTTTTTTTTGGTACTGGGGATTGAACTCAGGGGTTCTCGACCACAGAGCCACATCCCCAGCCCTATTTTGTGTTTTATGTAGAGACAGGGTCTCACTGAGTTGCTTAGCGCCTCACTGTTGCTGAGGCTGGCTTTGAACTCGCGATTCTCTTGTCTCAGCCTCCCTAAGTGCTGGGATTACAGGCTTGAGCCACGGTGCCCGGCTAGGACTTTAATACATTTTGAGTTAATTGTTGTATATTATGTTAGATGAATCCAACCTCATTCTTTTGCATGTGGATGTCCAGTTTTCCCATCAACATTTATTGAAGAGATTGTCCTTTCCTGATTGAGTAGTGTTGGCATCCTCATTAAGGATTATTTGACTATATAGATTATCCCCTGGGTTATGATGATTTGACTTAAAATTTTCAACTTTGTGACATATTTGGTAAAAACCATACTTCATATTTTGAAATGCAATCTTTTCTGGGCTAGCAGTATGTAGTATATTAGTGTACTTTTTGTTACAATAGTGAAATACCTGAATCTGGGTGACTTGATAAAGTTAAGACATTTATTTTGGTTCATAGTTCTGGAGGTCCAAGGTCAAGGGGCTATAATTGGTTACTTTCTGGCACAGTACCAAAGTATGCAGGGCACTTCATGGCAAGATATAGGGAGAGCACATGTGTATCTATATCACATAGTCTCTGTCTTCCTTTTTATGGAGCTGCTTCCTGATGACCTTATGTAATCTTTATTAAAAAATTTTTTAGTTGTAGATGGACCTAATATCTTTATTAATTAATTAGTTTATTTGTTTGTTGCTGAGGATCGAACTCAGTGCTTCACGCACGCAAGGCAAGCGCTCAGCTGCTGAGCTAAAACCCCAGCCACTTTGTCTAATCTTAATCACTTTCCAAAAGCTCTACCTTTAAATACTCATGGATGGATTTTTAATCCACCCCTTTTTAATTGGGAATTGTTTTTTTTTTGACAGAGAACTCCTGAATTAATATGAAGAAGTGAAAATAATTAACTTGTGTATACACTAATTCAAAATATTTTTACTAGATATCAAGTAGAACAGTTTCCAATCTTTTAACCAAAAACACCTTTATCATCGAAAGGCTGCCCAAACTTAGTTTATTTAGGGTTTTAATCAAGAAAATAAAACTGCCAATCAGAGCTTCTAACTAGCATAAGATAACCAGGTTATACCCTTATGAGTAAAAATAACTTAAAAGTTTTAACCTATACATTCTAATGAAGGGGATCTGCTGGCCTCAGGCTGGTAATCACAGGTCATAGGTCCACATGCCAAATATCATCCACACAGCACACAAACAAAATGAGTAATAAGTATCATATACAAAGTGAGTACAAAGTATCATAAAATATGTACTCATATATTCCAGGGGAAATAATGCCTAAGTCCCATGGGCATACAATGACAGCAAGGGGCACAGAAAGAGATACAATTCACTAACAACCCACAAGGGAGAACTGAGCAAGGACAGTGGAAGGAATAGAAAGTCCAGTGCCCTAGCATGAAGTGGGAAGAGTATTTGGAGGCTTTCTGGACAGGTGGCATCCAGGACAGACCAGGAACATGGGTGGGTGTGGATTGTGGGGGGAGGGATCTTCAGGTCTGGAGAGAACAGATTGAACCAAGACCCTGAGCTCCAGATATACTGACTCTTCAGAAGACAGTGGAGTGTTTGTATTGGGTGAAGGCATGTCATCTATTAAGTTACTGCATAAAATAGGAAAGGAAACAAGAGGGCAAAATACCCTTCCCAACAGAGGCTCCACAGGCAACTTGTGGAGATGAAGTAGCTGAGTATCATTCCACCCCTACGCCCTAGACCCTTGGAATCAAATCCATGAACAAGAATCCTCCTTAATGTAAACTATTTCTTCTTCAAAAAGTAAAACAACAACAACAAAAACAACAACAACACACACACAAGCAAACAAAACAAGGCTTTAATGGAAAAGACATCAGAGTGAGCTTTGGCCCTCATACTTCACTGGTGTCCCAGCTGTTATGGTAGTGACATGGGATCTGCTTTGTTACACGGATTCATTACTTACTGCAAGGCATCTAGAAGATCATGTTCTAATCTATTTACCCTTGAAACAGTAAACATCACAAAAAACATAAATTTACCCCACATAAAAGGCAGCATCAATTTAAGAATCTACTGTAATATTACTACACTAGCATATTTCAACCCTTTTCTGACCCTTTTGCAAAATATCCACACTCTGTAATGCTCTGAAAGCATTATCAATGTTGCATTAGATTCCTCTTCTTGAGGTAGTTGAAAGTCTTGAGACAGCAAATTTACATATTTTTCTATAATACCATGGATGGGTAGGTATCATAAAAGGCCTTCAACTGACCTCTTCTTCTCTGATTCTCAGGCTATTGTAATACTTCCCCATGGATCATAAAAAACTAACAATTGGCAACAAAGGGATAAAGTCACACAAAATGAAAAAATTCAAAAACAAGCAAAAGAAAAAACAAAGAATCTGTGTAATCAGACTAATAGTCTAAACTTTCCTACAGACAAAACAAACAAACAAAAAACCAAACCAAACAAAGAAATTGCTTTGTCTACCAAGCTATAGGCATTTCGTAAAGTACTCAAGAAACTAATAGCTCATAAAAGTAGGGGGAAATGCATTTTTGACTTGAGTTATTTTCACCTTTATTAGGATACAACCCTACAGTAAACAAGGAGCTTATTGTTATGTGAAGGTTTATTTCTGGGCTCGCTATTCAGTTCCAGTGGTCTACACATTTGTCTTTATGCCATACTACACTGTTTTGATTACTGTAGCCTTTCAATAAGGAGGCGTGGGACCTCTAACTTTGTTCTTGTCTTTCAAGGTCGTCTTGTCTATTCATGGTCTCTTGATATTGCATATACATTTCGGGATGATTTTTTGTCCTATTACTTCAAAGAATCTCTTTGGGATTTCAATAAGGGTTGAATTAAATCTGTAGATTGCTTTGTGTAGAACTGACATGTTAACAGTGTTATGTATTCCAATGAATGAACATAGGATTTCCATGTATTTGTGTCTTCTTTAATTTTGTCTGGCATGTTTTGTAGTTTTCAGTATTGGTGTCTTTCATCTCCTTTGTTAGGTCTAAGTATTTTATTCTTCCTGATGCTAAAGTAAGTGGGATTGTTTTCTTAATTTCCTTTTCTGAGTTTCATTGTTAGTATATAAAAATCCAACTGATTTTTGTGTTGATTTTGTATCATAATACATCAAGAAATAAATATTAAATATAGTTATGTTCTATATGCCCAAGTGCTCAAATACTATCACCACCCTAGTTATTTTATATAGAGAGGAGAGCATGTGTCTGTGTGTAGAGTTTGGTGGCTTTTGAACTTCCACCTTTATTCAGCTTAGAATTTGGGTTCCAGACTCATATATTCAATTGCTCATTGGTTAGCTCTCCTTGAGTCCTACAGATATCTCAAACTCAGCATGTTTGAAATGAAGCCCTTCATCTTCTTTCCCAAACTAGCTAACTTTCCAATGTTCCATTTTTTAGTCAGTAAATAGTATTTCCATCCACCCAGCTGCCTAAACACAGAACACCGATTTCATTCTTAATTTCTTTTTTCTTCATTCTTGCCTTTAACCTATTGTCATGTTCTCCTAAATTTCTCTGAAATCCATTTAGTTTCCTCCACTCATATGTCTGTTTCTACTATGCTAGTTTAAGCCATCTTTATGTTCTTTCCACTTCACTGATTGAAATTGGGCTCACATTGGTGTGTTCATCTCCAATGTAACTCTCCTCAAATTAATCCTTCAGTCTGTAGCAAAATCCATCTTTCTAAAGAGCTAATCTCATTCATTTACTCTCTTGCTTTAAAAACAAAGCAAAACATAACTAAAAACCAAAACCAATCAAACAAAAAAATCTCTGTCCTTCACCATTAGCCTATTTGACTAAAAGCCCAACTCATACCTTAACTCCCACTATTACAACTTCATGCTCCAGCCACATTGAACTTCTAATCCTTTAAAGTGGCCACGTTTTCTTTTTTATTTCAAAGTCAAAGTCAGCCTAGGTATTTTACCCCACTTTTTTATCCTTGAGGTCTCAGCCTCATACTTAGCTCCTCCAAAGCACTCTTCTTCAAGCTGGGGCCAATTCCTTCATCTCTACTTCCATTGTGCCTCATGCAGGTATCATTACCTCTACTTTACAGAAGGGGAAAACTCTGAAAAACTGACTTTCCCAGTGTCTCAAGGTATGAAGTATAGATCCAATCCCTAAATCTAAAACTTCTGACCTCTAATTAGGGTATATTCCATTATTCTACAACAGCCTTTCACATGCTTAATTTAGTCTGGTCAAATATGTATGTACTTATGTAAAATTATTTTCAGTTCCTTGAAAGTTCTATCGTGGTTCATCCATCTATTCTTTTACAGATTCACTTTTCCTACATTCATCTTTGTGTTCATGTCTATCTGAAAAATCATTCAAGATGCTGCTGTAGAATGTGAAGCCTTCTCTGGTTTGTCCTGTCTGTAGACTCATCATAGTACTTAGTCCTTTCCATGACTGTGAGGTCAGTGCTTTCTGTTAAAACGTCCTATTATGTATTTACCTTTCCAGACTCCAATGTTAAAATAAAAGCAAAACATGAGCAAGCAAATTGAAAACAAATAAAAAGTTTTCAGTCCTCACCATTAGCCAGACAGGGAGCTATTAAGGCAGAGATTTGTATCTGCATGCTTAGCATAAGTGTATTTACCAACACATAGTATGATTAGTATATTTTAATCCAAATCATGGAAAAATATACTAATAATATATATGTTAATAATACCTGTAGGTTCATTTCTCAATTTCTTCTATGATAGCATGTAAGTTGTTCAGCTTGTCATCAGAATAATGTGTAACCTCCTTTTGCCTATGAAAGTATCCTGTATAACTTCTCACAGTTTCTAGCTCCAAGGCCTTGCCACTGGGGCTAGGTTCTTATGAAGATTCTAACTACTACATGAGAGTTTAATTTCTGACTTTTCTCTCTTCGCATACTCACAATATGAGATTGCAAGGATCAATGTAGACCTCTCATGTCTTTTTTTTTTTTTTTTGGTACTGGAGATTGAACTTAGGGGCACTCGACCACTGAGCCACATCCCCAGCCCTGTTTTGTGTTTTATGTAGAGACAGGGTCTCACTGAGTTGCTTAGCGCCTCACCATTGGCTTTGAACTCGCAATTCTCCTGTCTCAGCCTCCCTAAGTGCAGGGATTACAGGCTTGTGCCACCGTGCCTGGCTCCTCTCATGCCTTTATTACACATACACACATACCCTCTCTGATTTCTTCTTCAAGCTAAGGAGGTGAGAAATGAATTGGGAAGGAGATGCAGAATGAGGAAGAGCATTTTTATTTGTTTAGAGAGTAAATCAAATTAACCAGAAGTAATTGTGGTTTTGTGGTTGAGTGACATGACATAGAATTTCCCATCTCTTGTCTGTGGGGATTGTCCTTCAGTTAGGCAATGGTGTCAGAGGGAACAGCTGGTGAAGGTGCTGCACTGCACCCTTATCAGATGAAGTACATTTTCCCTGTCTGTTGTGTGGACACAGACACACACAACTCCCTCACCCCCATAGTTGGCAATGTGCAGCAACGACTTATATTTCTCACTAATGTAACATCAAGTGGTCATTGTGAGGACAGTATGAAAATTCCATGCTTTCCAATCCCCAAATAATCATAAAACTCTGTTAAAGTTTACTTTCAAATTGCCCTTGACTGTCGTTTTCATTTCCCACTCTCCATTGCTGGTGAAGAATTAAAAAAAACAAACAAACAAATATTTGATCTTTCCTTGGAGTTGGTGGAAAAAACATGAATTAGGAGGTAAGGGATCATGGGTTAGAATTCTTCCTTCACTATTTGTGACTAATGTAAACTTGAATAAAATGCACATTCAATCTAAAGCAGGTTTCTATAGCATAAAATGGATTTAAAAATCCTATCTCACTACTATAGTTGAAAAACTAAAGAAAACAAGACAATACTGATTCCTGGTAGGTTTAGCCTAGCTCATGTTAGGTTCCTTCTCCTTTCCTGCTTGACTTTGTCCTTTCTTGCCTACCTGCTGTTTCAATTGTTCATGAGCTCTGAACTTCCCAAAATGTAAGGAATAAAGGAAAGGAGAAATGCAAGGTACATAAGAACTAGTTCTATTACTCACTGTGATGAAGTATATAAAATGGTGGGGAGTATGTTTTAAAATTGTCTCTGAAGTTCACCATTAAATATTTTTAAAATATTTTTTTAGTTGTAGATAAACAGAATACCTTTATTTATGTATTTTATGCAGTGCTAAAGATAGAACCCAGTGCCTCACATGTGTGAGGCAAGCACTCTACCACTGAGCCACAACCCCAGCCCTCACCATTAAATCTTATAATAGGATTTTTTTTGACAGTCGAGTTTCACTGTGGCAGTCAACTCTCTGTTCTTTGAAATCACTAACCCCAAGAAATGCACCTAAAGTCCTCTCTAAACTCTACATCCATGGTTCTTAACCTCAGCTGCATATTTGAATTGCCTAGGACATGTGCAAAAGTTGTTATAAAAGTTTCTAAAGATAAATGGATGTTCCAACCCTGACTATTATTTCAAGATCTCTGAGGATTAGGCCCTGGGGTTAGAAATGAAACAAAATGCTTTAAGTTATTGCACTGATGATTGTAAACCTTGGCTAAATGATAATGCCACCATGATGTTCATGAAGTGACTGACTGATGTTACAAAGTATGGAAATAGTTTTTCAAATTAGTTTTAAAAATGACCATACACCACTGATAAAATGTAGAAAGAATATATATTGTTTAATAACAATCTAAAAGCTCTATGACTGTGTATGATGCCCAAGGCAAAACCAAAAACCAAAGCAAAATAAAACCTATGAACATGGTAAATTCCAAAATGCAGAGTAAATCACTCTTTTTCCTTTTTTTAATGAACCTAGATGTAGCAGCATTGGAAAGGTTGTTGAATGGATTCAATGAAGGGCTGAAAAATCTGCATTTTCCTTTCTAATTGGAGTAATCTATTATAGAGTTAACATTACAGAATAAGAATATAAAAATAATAAAAAAATGATATGCTAAGTTCAAGGAAGCAACTAAAGAAGTATATTTATTGGTGTAACTTGAAATATTAACCCCTTGGAAACTACAGATATCTATTTAGTCAGAAATGGAAAAGTGCTATCAGATAACAGAGCCTATCCTCCTGGGAGCCTCCTGGATTGTGTCTGGTCCCCAGATAGAGGATAAGGCACTCCTCCCAGCCCGAGGGCCATCCTCCTAAGTACTCACTTGGCAAGCATCCTGGAAAATGGTAGTGTTGTACAGGCTAGGTTACTCTTGTCAGAGATCTTCATTGGACAAGATAAAGAAAGAAAGAAAGAAAGAAAAAAAAAAAAACTCAAAGGACAAACTGTATAAAATCTAATGTAAATTTTAGAAGATATACTAGTGAGTATTTACATAGTGGGTCCGATTTTTGTTCTGTGAGACTGAAAAGAAGAAAAGAACTCTGAGTGGAGAATCTAGTTTATTGTTCTGACTGATGGCGGTTAGAGACAAGTGATCTAATAGGCATTACTTTTGAAGATTGTGATTTTATAAGCAATGGAAGTTTTAGGTGTCAGTAACTCATGTTGCACTGATGTGAGGCAATTGTTGACAGGTGTTTCAAAGTTCTTTAACACTGTCATTTGTAGAAAATAAGTCTGGTATAAATTGATGATGAGAACAGGGACTTCCCTTTTTCTAATCTCAGCAAGCATACATCTATTGTCAATACATTGATAATAAAAAGAAAAAAATGAAAAGAATGTAGCCATTTTCTGGGACCAGCTGAAGATTTATATCTTAAGACTAAGACTGGCCAAATAAATATGATTATTAATTTAAAAGGTTACTGCACTTTCTCAAAGCACAATTCCAAATTGTTCATCTCAACAGTAAAAGCCTTGCTCGATCACACATCTTGACTGATTTGTTTTGAATTGTTTTTTTCTCTTCTTTTTTCTTGTTACTTACTTTTCTTTTCTTTCTTTCTTTCTTTCTTTTTTTTTTTTTTTGCATAAAACACCATCATGACTACAAGTTACAAAAAAAGACAAGCATATTTCTTCACAAGCTTTTTATTTTCCAAGTTGGCATCATCAAGGAAGATTTCAACAATTTTTGGATGGTGTAGGAAATTCATTATATCCTTTCTAAGACTAGTGTTTCTGAAACAGAGCTTATGTATTTTTGTTTTAGAAAGATACTAATATTCAGTCACAAATTTTCATCTATGGAAATATAAATTTAAAAATCTCCATGGGACATTTTATGTGCTCAAAAGTTTGATAATTTTTAATATTTTCTCTCTTTAACTTCTGCTGGATATATGCTTTAAATTGTTGGCCAGAGGCTATTGTTAGCTCCAAAGGGCGTGACTGCTACTTGTCTTGAAGGATCTCTTGGTCCATCTGAGTCATGTCTCACAGCAAGAGGTCATTTGGTGGGGACTCTGCTGTCTTTCCTCAATGGCGGGGGGGAGGCATCTGCTCTGATGAGCAGGTTCCCTGTCTGCCTGCCATGTCAGAATTCAGAAACACAGTGGCTGTAACTTATGATTTGAGGATGCCGAGAACTGAACTTCACACACAATTAGGAGTGGGTTGAGTTTCCTTGTCATAGCTCTGGGTTTTGAGTGAGTTTGTCACTGTAGAGCCAGAATCTGGACAATTTAGGGGCCTTTTAAAGGAAAATACTTCAACTTATAAAATACATGCATGATTTCAACCAGGAAGGTGTACTTTTATAAAATATATTGTTCTATAGGTCATAACTTTATTAGACTATTGCTCTATAATTCATTATTTTATTATCTTTCCATTTAGAAGTAGTTATTTAAAAATGCATTTTAATTCATTGATTTATATCATTCTTCATTTGAGAAAGTAATCAATCTGTTTAGCTTAATGGAGATTTAATGAAACAAAATTAAATGTGGGTGAATGAGTAAAAGAAGATGTAATGTGTATAGGATAATAATCTCTGTAAAGTCAAGGTAACACTTTATTCAAGTTTAAATACAATTAGAAAATTACAGTGTATTTTATGTAACATAAATGATTCAAAACTTTTTTTAAAAAATGTATTTAAAATATAACAGTTTAGGTAACAGAAATGATTTAAACATAAAAATATGATTTTTAAAATTAGATATTATCACTGTATATTTAATAATAGTATATAAAATTAGAGGAAGATTTAGTTTGTTTTACTTTTCTAGGACATAGAGAAAGTCATAACCTAGAGTAAGTACTACGTTGCCTCAAGTTTAATAGAATTTTCTTAGTGAGTGTGTTAACTGTAGTTACGGTAAGGTATATTTGAGAATATGGGTCCATCCTATAATATAAATACTTTCAATATTACTGTGAATTTTCACATTGAAAGGAAAATACACCAAATTAACATATTTTGTTTATACTGCATATTAATTATTCTATGCATGCATATTTGGAATAACAAAATTCTGTTGGCACCAAAGATGGAGAAAATATGACACTACCCAACAACAGCAAATGTCGTTCGGGGCACTTTTCAAATTTGAAAGACAAAAATAAAAACAAGAAATATAATGAAAACCAAATCACATAAATACTATGTAAATTAATGTACTTACTGCTTGTAGATTTTAAAATTTGTAAAATCAGACGATTCTTTTAAAGCCAAGAAACAAGAATAAAGCTCTCCTCCAGTGGGAAATTGTAATAGGAAGAAAGACAGTGGAATGAGAGTTCATTTATTTATTTTTTGACTGACAGAAAATTTGATTTTCTCAGAATTTATATCATCATACACTTTGTTCTATTAAATAAAATATTTAAAGTAGTCACAAAAAATGGGGGGAATTCATATGAATTGACTTGTACCAAGTTGAGTTATTTTATAATTACTGGGGTGTAAGAATAGCAATAAACTGTTAGATAACTAATCTTATACCTGTATATGTGGGACTGTGAAATAGAAAACATTTAAGTATTGTATTGGATAGTTCCCTTAAATAAACAAAACAAAACAACAACAACAATGAAGAAGAACATATGGGTTAGAGAACTGCTCATAAAATAGCCCAAATCCATGGTACATATTTCTGTAAGAAGAATTTTCTAGGGAGAAATCTTGTTTCAGGCCTCAGAGTTATGCAAAATTTGTGAACTACTGTGGGAGAAAGAAAGTGAGAGATTTATATGAAATAAACAATTCAGAGAATGTAAAACATGGTACTAGGCAGCTCTAGCTGCCACAGGGACCTCTAAGATTAACCCTGGCTCTGACACCTGGTGATCCCATGGGCGAGAAGAAATGTTTTTCTCTTAGATAATCACCATCAGCTTCAGTTACCTTATTTAATATATATATAAAATAAATCACACATAGGCAGAGAGAATCCATCTGAAATATCCCTCAAGTCAGCCAGCAACTTAGCAAATTGGAATTCTGTGATTGGAAGTTCTGTGCCTGTTTTTTAAACCAGTCCTCACCAGGCGCAGACATTATAATATCAAAGCTAATTTTCTCTGAAATGTTGAATAAAGAATAGGAGCAGTTGGAGTGAAAAAAGTGCATGATTCCCAGGAAGATCCAGCATATGATTGAGAAGAAAATGAATTCATTTATTTTTGTAAGCAAATATCTTTCAGAAGTCTAATCAGTGTTGTATTCAGGGAGTAAGATGAGAAAATATTGATTTCATCATTATTAAAAAAGAACAATGATATCACAAGCTTATTTCATGAAGATGACTGAATCTAAATACTAGGCATTTGAAAGGATAGATTTTGAGCTTGACATTGTACTAAAATATGGTATGGCATAGGAAGAATCTCATTTCATTAAGTATATTAATTTTAAGCACAGATGAAAAACACCAAGATCAATTTGCACAAGCATACAAAAATGTCTATATTATTCCTATGTTATAGAATATTATCTTTACAATTTAAATGTTAGGACAAACAAAAATTTTTATTGGAGAATGCTTTCTGATTTCTAAGCAAAAACAAGAAATAGAAATTGTGGAAGCATAAAGAAGAGAAAAAGCATGAAAAACAACTGGCATATTAGCGAATGTTTTAATAGTTGCGAAGCATCCTCAGATACGCTGGTTTTCAAATCAGTTAGTGAAGCAGAAATAGACTACTAGTCTATCCTCTAAGATGATAAAGATGAAAATGGTGTCCGGGAGAGAAGGACCTAGAAAGAGGTATTATTTTGCAAATTGTCTTAGCTACCTGGTGTCTTGTTTTTCCAAACAATACATTCATCCCGTGGGAAATAATATTAATGGAGGAACACAAGGGAATAACATCATTAGTTAACAAGGAGGCCTCACCTTTAGCTTATGTTACTGTTAATATAATGATTCTAGAATAGGCCTTTTTCTTTAATTCTAGCTCCATTCTTTCGTTAACAGCTCTATGACAACAGAACAAGTTCCAAGGAGTAACATCTGAGAACCTGGGAGGGGAAAAAAAAATCAATTTAGGAGAATTCCTCTGAAGTAAATATGTAGCCATATGAAGAGCCTTTTAAAAATATTATTTAAGAATCTACATTGTGGGCTGGGGTTATGGCGCAGTGGTAGCGTGCTCGCCTAGCACGCGGGAGGCACTGGGTTCGATCCTCAGCACCACTCAAAAATAAAATAAAGGTATTCTGTCTGCCTACAACTAATAAATATTAAAAAAAAAAAAAAAGAATCTACATTGTGTCTTCAAGTATCTACAAATTAAAGAATAACATGGTGACTGGGCACAAATATAATCCTAGCTACTGGGGAGGCTCAGGCAGGAGGATTACAAGTTCAAAGTCAGCTTTCGCTATTTAGTGAGACTTTATCTCAAAATAGAAGACAGAAAGAACTGGGGATGTAGCTCCATCGTAGAGTGCTTGCTTAGCATGCACGAGGCTCTAGGTTCAATCCTCAGCTACACACACACACACACACACACACACACACACTAATTATTAATTAATAATAACATTCTATTAATTGAAGCAAGTAACATTTGTTCAGTTCTAACTCCATGAAAGATACTTTCTTTATGGGCTTTAGAAAACAGTAGAAAGTGAGTACTACTATAATCTTCATTTTATAGAAAGAGGAAATAGAGAATGCAGTTTGAATAATTTGCTCCATGTCTTCTAGCCAGTCAGTGGAGGGCAGGGCAAGTTTAAACTCAGGCAAGCCTGGCTGGGGAGCCCATGCTTAAGTCCTATGTGACAATTAAATACATCATTTATTCTAATTATAGAAATATCACTGGGCATATATCATTTAAAAATGTATATTAGAAGGTGTTGATTTTGTTTCACAGTTGCCTTCCATGACAAACATTTCCCATTGAAAACTGAGTAAAATGTTTTATGACATTCAAAACTCCTGTTTGACTGTTTAGTAAACTCAGGGAATCAGGAAAAGAAAAAAAACAAAAATAAAAAGAACAAGGCCTAGCTTTCAGGAACGTTTTGGGCCTCTACATTTTCAACTGAAAGATGTAACCCACTACTTAGCTGTCATATACCAATAGGAACACAAATGAATACAAGCAGCCTAAATGAATACTGTATATAAATATTTCCCTGTTGTGTTTGCCCTGCTACAAGAGTCTTCTGAGAGGAGGACCAGTGGTGGCAATAGCTTTCAAGAATAAGCCATCTATAGGGAGCTCAGCAGGGGGTTCTGTCTAACCTGGTCCTTATAGGCCTGGGAGGGTTTGAAGGGATGGTTGAGGTAATGAGTATGGAAGGCAGGGGTGCTAAGATTGCTAACTCTCACCAGCACAGTCTTCTACCATGGGTGTGAATAGAAACAAAATAGGATTATCTATTTAATTATCAGGATAAGAAGGAATTATGGGAGCAAAGGCATCTAGTAGTAATTCAGTTAAAGTGAAATAGTCTGGTGAAGTCAGAGGGGAAATGAATATTTCACTTGATTCTAACACATTTAATTTGTCTTTCAACCACTACACAGAGATGATCATTTCAGACAAAAGAACATTCAGTTTCAGTCTCTGATTAGGCCTTGCCACTGGATTTTTTTTCCCCCCACAGTTAACAAGAATCAGTCATAGCAGTAATTTCCTATGAAAAAGAAACCCTAGCAGGCCCAAGGCTGGGTCTGCGGAGCTGATGGATTGCTTCTTTTTTTATAGAGCCAAATCATTTTTGTAGGAATCAGCTTTCAAGTGTATAAATTTCAGTTTGGAAATTATTTCTTGCAATATTGCTTTCAGTCATTCTTTTTAAAAACATTAATTAGCTGAATAAATCCACCAAGGAACACAAAGTGTTTCTGCAAAATAATACGATAATTTGTATTGAAAATGTGATTGAATACTGGGAAGAAATAAAAGAAAAAGATCACAAAGCTATAGCTATTCAAAATATGGGATAAAAATATACTTTCTTCTGTTTGATCAAATATATCAATTTTTCAGCCCACTTGCCCTTTCTATTCCTCTGTCCCCTCTCAATTTAGACAGTGTCTCCTCTGTTTATTTGTCACAAAGATTTCAGTTGTGACTCACAGTTCAGAATTAATGCTGACAGCCTACAGGAAAAAAAAAAAAACCTTTCAATTACTGAGGTAATTTTCAACATTAACAAAAGGTAGGCCTTTTCCTGCTATTATGTTTTCGATCAACATTAAGGGTGCAGTGAAGCCTCTTCCTTACAGGCCAACAGATTTTCATTTCTATGATATTTATGCTTTGATCATTCATATTTTATCATGTACTTGTAAGTGTAAAAATTCTATCAAATAGACATAAATGTCTATCAAATGTCAAGATGGCTGTTAATATAATGTTGTGATGTTCTTTTTCTCCTATTGAAGGAAAGTTTAATGACATTTTATATTAAGAATGACGTTTAGGTCAATTAGCAATCAGGCATGTTCTTTGAATGGTTTGGTTGGTTATGGTAACAAATTTGCAAAGGTACAAACACGTTCAATGAGAAGATGTATCAATAATGCAGAAAAAAAAAGAAGCTATGAAAAATCAGTGGAGTTGAAATTCCATAATTTAGGTTTGGATCCTGGCTTGCCCTTATTGCTAGTGAGGTCTGGTTAGAGCAAGCTGCTTGGCCTCTATTTTTCTTTTCTGTTCAGTGGGATAGTAATTTATACCTCATAGGAGAGTGTGTGTGTGTGTGTGTGTGTGTTAAATAAGTATCATTATGAATTTTAAACATGTGGTTCTTAAATCTCTGCCTAGCACCCATATACCTAAAAAAAAACTAAAAACACTTCCCAGGTCAAGTAAGAACACACTGGAAGTGTGAGTGATCTTTAATGGTGAAGAGAATAATCAGATTGAAAATGTACAGTTTTAAAATGTAGCTCTTGGAGATTTTCCTCTAAGCTTAGCAGCAATGATATGTAATAATAATGCAAGGATACTAAAAATTTATTATAAACTATTTTTATTCACACTTAAAATAATTTTCTTTACTGCCTCTGCTTCTGAGAAGGAAGAGAGAAGGAAAGAAAGAACTATTGTCCTCATACTTCTATAACAAGGCCTGGCTAGGAATATCTAATCTGAACTGAACTTTTCTTGGTTTCCTCTTACAGAAAATTATACTTAAACATCTTTATAAAAGGAAACTTCAATTCTAAGTTTTACATAAGAAATACATCAATAACTTCCATAAAACTACCATTCCTTCTTCTAGTACGTATGAGATTGTTTTATACAATTATTTTTCTCATGCTGGGCACTTCTACCAGTCTATGGATTCTATTAGTCATAAACATGAAGAAAGAAAGGAAGAGAGAAAGGGAGGAAGGAAGATGCCTCTGCCTCATTAATTTAGCACATATTTATTGAATATCTCTTAAAATGTCAGGTTTTGGGTGGTAAAGTTATAATAAGAAATGACTTTGATGTCAAAGAATCTAGAACATACAGATTAAAAAATAAAAGGCAGGTAGTTTAAGCACTGGCAAATGAAAATATGTAGAGAGTGTTTGGGAAGTGGCAATTAAAGATGATTTCCTCAGGAGGTAAAATTTGAGATACCAAATAAGTGAGCTAAAATGATGAAGTTGGGGAATTATAGTCCAAACAAGGTAAAAAGCAGTTTGGAGGAACAATGGCAAGGAACAAAATCTTCTAGGTTAAGCTTTAAAGTCTGAATTTTATTCTTAAAGTTTTGAAGAAGTTACTAAAAAAATCTGAGCTGGTATCCAACTAAAAAAATTAAATGAATAGGAAGAAAATAAAAATAAAAAAGTCTAATAAAAAATTTGATCTGGAGAGTGACATAGTTGAAATTGAATTACAAAAGAATTACTTTAATATCAGTGAATAATAGATGGAGAGAGTTGGGAATTGGGGAGAAAAGAGGGAAGGCAAGGAGGCTGGTCAGGGGTTATGCAGTATTGGAGTAAGAAGAGATGAAATAAAGGGATAAAGTGCGGAATGGTATTCAGAAGTGGATTGAGGAAGTAGAGAATGTGGGACCTGCTCATGGTCAGCTGTTGAATGACTTAGAGTCCAGTAGAACTACTAGGATTTTTACTTAATCAAGTACGTGGTGGTGTCAGTAATGAAAAAAACAAACAAATGTGAAGGGGTTTTAATGAAAAAATTGTGAGGCAAATTTGGGACAGATTGGCCTATTGAATCAAATTGAGCTTGAAATACTCATGAGACATATAGTAGATAGTGAATCTTCAGCTGTATTGTCTAATAGAAATGCAATGTAAGTCATGTACATAATGTAAAATTTTCCATTAGTCGCTAGGAACATTTGCTTTTGTTTCTCTGGGATCAATGCTGAGGAGTACTCTTGCTGGATCATATAGTTAAGTGTACATTTGGTTTTTTTTTTTGGTGGGGGGAGAATACAGGGGATTGAACTCAGGGCACTTGACCACTGAACCACATTCAGTCCTATTTTGTATTTTATTTAGAGGCAAGGTCTCACTGAGTTGCTTAGCTCAATTTTGCTGAAACTGGTTTTGAACTTGTGATCCTCCTGTTTCAGCCTCCCCAGCTACTGGGATTACAGGCGCGTGCCACCACACCCAGCTTGATAATGTTCTTTGATGGAACTGTTTTTAATTTTGATGAAGTCAGATTTATCTATTCTCCTTTTGATGTTCAAGTTTTGGGGTCAAATCTAAGGATCCATTGCTAAATCTGATGCCAGGAAGATTTACTTTTATGTTCTCTCCTAAGAGTTTCATAGTTTTTGCTCTTATATTTTGGTCATTGATCCATTTTAAGTTAGTTTTTGCACACTGAATAAGTGTAAAAATTTTAAACATACCTTAGTACAAAAAATGGTTAGCCAGTTGTACCAGAATCATATGCTGAAGATACTTTTCTTTCCCCACTGCATGATCTTGGAACCCTTTTCTAAAATCTATTTGTCTTAGATGTTTGGAATGTTTTCTAGACTCTCTAGTCCATTATAAATCCTTATGCTATTGCCACATTGTTTTTTTAAACTATTTTTTTAGTTATAGATTCAGTATCTTTATTTTGTTTATTTATTTTTACGTGGTGCTGAGGATTGAACCCAGTGCCTCACATGTGCAAGCCAAGTGCTCTGCCACTGAGCCACAACACCAGCCCATCACATTGTTTTGATTATCGTAGCTTTGAAATGTTTTCAAAGTGGAAACTGTGAGTCCTGCAACTTTGTTTAAGATTAATAGGCATTTATTTGAATTTTCATATGAATTTAAGATTATTTTTTTCTAATCTCTCTCTCTCTCTCACACACAATGCTATTGGAATTTTGATAGGCATTGTATTGAATCTATAGATCAATTTGGAGGTCCATGCCAATTTTGGTAATTTTTCTTTCATTCCATACATGCAGATATCTTTCATATATTTAGGTCTTTTAAAAATTCCTTCAATAATATTTTCAAAATATAAGACTTATACTCCCTTGGTTAAATTTATTTTTAGGTATTATATTATTTTGATAAGACTGAAAATGAAATTGTTCTTAAGTTTATATAAAATATAACTGATTTTTGCATATTTTTATGATTTATTTAAATGCATTTCAAGTCATAGTACTTGTATAGAGCTCAATTTTTCCATTACTCTGGTTGCAAACCAGATAGAGTCACACCATTTGTGTCTTCATACATGCACCAAGGGTAGTAATGACGATCTCAATCAACCATCTTTACTATACCCATTCCCTTTCCCGCACATCCCCTCTGCTGCATCCAGAGTTCCTCCATTTCTCCTCTGTCCCCCATTCCCACCCGCCCTATGTAACATCATCCATTATTCAGAGAGAACATTCGGCATTTGTTTTTTTGGGATTGGCTTACTTCACTTAGCATAATGTTCTCCAATTCCATCCATTTGCCTGCAAATGCCATAATTTTATTCTCTTTTATTGCTGAATAATATTTCATTATGTATATGTACCACAGTTTCTTTATCCATTCATCTATTGAAGGGCATCTGGGTTGCTTCCACAGTTTTGCAATTGTGAATTGTGCTGCTATAAACATGGAAGTGGCTGCTTTACTGTAGTGTGCTGTTTTTAAGTCTTTAGGGTATAGGCCAAGAAGTGGAATAGCTGGATCAAATGGTGGCTCCATTCCAAGTTTTTTAAGAGATCTCCATACTGCTTTCCAGATTGGTTGCACCGATTTGCAATCCCACTAGCAATGTTTGAATGTACCTCTTTCACCACATCCTCGCCAGCACTTATTGTTGCTGGTATTTTGGATAGCTGCCATTCTGACTGGGGTGAGATGAAATCTGAGAGTAGTTTTGATTTGCATTTCTCTAATGGCTAGAAACATTGAACATTTCTTCATATATATGTTTATTGATTGTATATCTTCATCTGAGAGGTTTCTATTCAGCTCCTTAGCCCATTTATTGATTGGGTTGTTTTTTTTTTTTGGTGTTAAGTTTTTTGAGTTCTTTATATATCCTGGAGATCAGTGCTCTATCTGATGTGCATGTGGCAAAAATTTGCTCTCAGAATGTAAGCTCTCTGTTCACCTCATTGATAGTTTCTTTTGCTGAGAAGAAGCTTTTTAGTTTAAGTCCATCCCATTTATTGATTCTTGCTTTTATTTCTTGTGCTATAGGAGTCTTGTTAAGGAATTCGGGGACTAATCCAACGTGATGAAGATTTGGACCTACTTTCTCCTCAATTAGATGCAGGGTCTCTGGTCTAATTCCTAGGTCTTTGATCCACTTTGAGTTGAGTTTTGTGCATGGTGAGAGGTAGGGGTTAAGTTTCATTTTGCTGCAAATGGATTTCTAGTTTTCCCAGCACCATTTGTTGAAAAGGCTATCTTTTCTTCAATGTATATTTTTGGCACCTTTGTCTAGTATGAGATAGCTGTATTTATGTGCATTACTCTCTGGGTCTTCTATTCTGTACCACTGGTCTACATGTCTGTTTTGGTGCCAGTACCATGCCGTTTTTGTTACTATTGCTTTGTAGTAAAGTTTAAGGTCTGGTATTGTGATGCCTCCTGCTTCACTCTTCTTGCTCAGGATAGCTTTAGCTATTCTCGGTCTCTTATTTTTCCAAATGAATTTCATGATTGCCTTTTTTATTTCTATAAGAAAGGCCTTTGGGATTTTAATTGGGATTGCATTGAATCTGTATAGTGCTTTGGGTAGTATGGCCATTTTAATAATATTGATTCTGCCTATCCAGGAACATGGGAGGTCTTTCCATCTTCTAAGATGTTCTTCAATTTCTTTCTTGAGTGTCTTGTAATTTTCATTATAGAGGTCTTTCACCACTCTTGTTACATTGATTCCCAAGTATTTTATTTTTTTGGAGGCTATTGTGAATGGAGTAGTTTTTCTGAATTATCTTTCAGAGGACTCATTACTGATGTATAGAAATGCATTTGATTTATGTATATTGATTTTATATCCTGCAACTTTGCTGAATTCATTTATCAGTTCTAGAAGTTTTCTGGTGGAACTTTTTGGATCCTCTAAGTATAGAATCATGTCGTCTGCAAATAATGATAGTTTGAGTTCTTCTTTCCCTATTTGTATCCCTTTAATTTCCTTCGTCTGTCTGATTGCTCTGGCAAGAGTTTCAAGGACTATATTGAATAAGAGTGGTGAGAGAGGGCATC